>JTDE01002377.1:8641-32328 GCA_014338405.1 Paragonimus skrjabini miyazakii
CTGAGGCCACCAACAGTTGGGTAAAACCGCGTGGTGGTCAAGCAACAACGTGGTCACGAAATATGAAGACCTTGACTGCTTCATTGAGCAAAGTGGGTGGGTGTCGCCTGCCTAACTGGGGTCCTCGTGATCACTCAAACCGCTGGTTAGAGACGCTATCCGAGATGGCAATGTGTCGCAGTCAGTGACGTACCTATATCCATACCATTTCTAGTTCTTCCGCCTAGTCTTGTTTTAATAATTTTCAACCTTCTTAGTAACGTTTTCTTCCAGAATATTCCACGTCACTGTTGTGGCGAGCGGCGGCCCGAGCCACGGTACCCTTTAGTCAGGCTCATGGCTGTTATGATGATGTTTGAAAGGAGCAGTATGTTGGCGTCCGGCTGTCGAGACTCCCCGAATCTTGTAGGCGGAAACGGTACATCCATTTCTTACTTCATGTGGTGTGTATGACATGATGATGCGAAGTGATTGAATGAATGTTCGTTCGGCCAGAAAGTATTGTAACGCGAAAGGCTTCGTGTGGTGTACTATGAGTAAGTGACACTACAAGGCGGTTGCTCAAGGAACGCTTTCCACTGAATCTTTAAGAATACGTCGTTTCTGGTGGGCCCAGAACCCCGAGAGTTCTATGATTGACTGCTTATCATAAGACTGTACAGTTAACGTAGGCAAAGAAACGTATCGTAGACTAGTGTTTGGTGATGAATACTTCATTTCCGATGGACCATCTGGTGGACAGGCTTACTGTTAGCATGATTTGGAAAGGAAACAATGTTGCAAATTCGCTGGCTGTTTGGCTAAATATCTGTTGGCAGCTTGGGTTGCCTTCGGTTTTAGCGTTACATTCGAATTGACTTTACTTGGATGACACTAATATGTACAGTCGTGCCATCTTTACACCTCTTGCTGTAATTGTTAAGCAAGTCAGCTGTTCAGTGCATACTACTGATAACGAAAGTATGGCCCACGTTTTGAAACCCGATACAATGTTTGGGTCTGCGCACATCCCGAATCTGAATTGAATTGAAGACCCTTGGGTATTTGGTTAGATAAGTGTATGGAAATGGACGTATTTCTGTGTCGAAATAGGACTTAATAGATGTTATTCACGAATAAGTCTAACAGTCGCATTCACACCTTAGCTATCGTGAAGGGATAAAAATAAAACCAAGCTGCGTTCCAATTTAACACGTCCTACTTGTAGTGTGTCTGTAACTGTGGAACACGAAAGTTCGGTTTGTTGCACCGATTAATTTTTCTCCACGGTTTAGGAGTAACCCATGCTTCAGTTCATCTACGTTTCATAAGTAGTTGTGCGTACCAAAAATTTATTCCTAAAACTAAACGAACTACACGAAAAGTCTGATGCCTGTTTACTCATCAGATGAAGTCTGTACATTGGAGTTACGATGTTAGAATGTTTAATCTACCTCTGGGACCATAACGCAATTTATTACTATGAACGGTGTTGTTTAGTGTTGTGTTGATTTTCCATCTTGCACTGGTATACTCTAAATGACGTAATCTGATTTTTCGTACGCTCGATTCACTAAGGCTTATTTGAACAGTCCTAGTCATTGTCTTGAGTGCTTTGCAATTATTTGGCTTCAGTACAGTTAAATTTTTTACCCCAAGCACTGTCTAATTGTAACCTTAAATGAGGAACGCGTGTTAAAAGAGCTGCTGTTTAGAAAGCATCTTGCTGAAGTGTTAAATTAGTGAGTTTGGACTAAATATATACGGTCACAACTAGCATAATGTCAATATCTGTCGTTGACTGGTTTCATTCGGTAGCCGCCCGTCCTCACCAACAGTTACCACCGGATTTTCATAGATAGAGCAAAGCAGGTGAATGCTATTTGTTAACGTGTTTTCATAACTCGGTTTAGTTTTCTATTTAACACTTCCGATGAGGTTTTCAAAGGACAGCTTGGGATGAAGGTCTGTAACGTTGAATGCGCTGCTATAAAACATGCTATCGTTTCTGTTAATAGTGGAGGTTTTTTTTGTTCCCTGCACGCCAATTACGTGTTGTTGCAGTTTTTACCGCTTGATCTGCGGAAATGAACTTATCGGTAGGGGCATTTTATTTGTAAATTGAGCGTTCACTACGAATGACGAACGTAAATTCTCACTGAGTATAATAGATGATTAGATGCGCTTGATCTGGAGTTTTCAGTTATACACTTTTGAATCTGCTAGTCATAGTATTTTATGTACCATCCCTTCCCCACTTGATGCCCTTCCTCACACTGATAACTTTGATCGTTTTTTCACGGTTAGAGCGCATAGCAGCTTCATTTTCATGTCTGAAACGCTCCACCCTCACACAGTGTATCCCTGCCCTACCGCTTGCCACATACTACGATAACCGAGCATTTCGTTTCCATTAACCGGTCTGGTTGGAATTGGTCTTCGTATTTTGTGATCATTGGCCTATAAAATAGACAGTGGTTATGACTTATTTGGCGCTGGTTTCGTTCTGGTTCAACTCGTCACATAGACCTCGCAACTAAGTCGTGTCTTTTTGTCGTCCTGACGGAAGGATCTCAGGCGGGCACGGCGTACCAGTTATGTTTGTTCTCGTTGAACAATACCACAACCGCGCGGTCCACAACTCTAACAATTGTGATCGTCGTGGTCATCATTAAATGCCAGTAGAGCCTAACTACCATACAACCGTGAGAACAGTGAGAAATAATCTTTGTTTAGTGATAAGAGAGATGATATAGGGAAAGTTGTTTTCATCCGGAATATCTGTGCATCATCATATTTATGAGTGCTCACATCTTGCAACCTAGTTGTAAGCTCTACAAGACAGCCGACCCCGTGGCTTCTATTGCTGCACCTTATTTATTGATTCACGGACAACTTGGCTACTAAATCCGGTTGGTCACTATTTCTATTAACTTATTGTTTATAAGCAGTCCTTTTGTACACTTCTTAAATTAGGTCGTCTTTCATTGTGCAGTCCGGTGACTCATACTTACTTGATTTGCGTTGATCTGTAAATAAAACATTTATCAGTTTTCTGTTAACTCGTCCTGTTTAGAAGGCAGGCACTTTAAAGAACATTTTTCTGATTTGCAAGTCAATTGTCAAGCTCATCATTGCTGTTCTTTCTCAACGCTTTCAGTTGTGGCAATGTGAATTGGGCTAGACGAAATACTTGTAATGTATGCAATACCGCACGCGTGAACACTCTCGGTGAGCGTACTGGCTATGGTGGCGGTTTCATGGAACGTGATGAGGTTGTCGAGTACAAGGATCGTGGCCGTAGATCCAAAGATTCTGATGATGAGTTTGATGAGTTTGGTCGAAAGAAGAAGAAATTTCGCAAATACCCCTCTGATGGGAGTGGTGATGGTACTTATCAACACAACAATGGAGCTGATTTAGCAAGAGATGAGGATAATCTATCCGCTAAAGAAGACGAGGAAGAGTCCGGGGATGATGCCGATCTATCGAAATACGACATATGGGGTGCTGAGGAGGAGGAGGAGGGCACACAGGACGAAAAGGTCTCTAACTCTTCGGGAAAGGTTCAAGCTGATGAGGGGAAAGATGATGAATCTGATGATTCTTCGGTGTCTGGTTCTCAGTCAGATTCATCATCTTCTTCGTCATCGTCATCTTCCGCTGCCTCATCCTCAAATTCACGTAATCACTCACGTGGGCTAAGGTCTAAATCCAAATCCGAGTAAGTTTACTATGTTATGGTTATATTATACAAGACACGTCACTACTTTTCACGGAAATAAGTATATGTACAGTATTCCTCCGACATTTACTACCGTCCTGATACGTAAAAGTGTTTCTTCGTAAAAAGAGGACATTTTTCTCTTATGATAGGGGATCGTTTTAAGTATGAACGAGTGTGTTAGATAATGTTACTTTGCCCCAGCTCTCGAAATTAATAATCGCTAACATAAGTCAATACACCAGGCACGTCATTATGGTTTATTTGAATCGTCTTCATTTTATCACCGTGAGAGAAATATCTTTCTTTATGGTGCCGTGATGTATGTCCTAACAGAAGCAGTGTAGCTGTAAACATTTCACTGACTTTTTTTCTCAAGTGGTCGTCACCGAAGAACATTTCTTCTACGTTTGAGCGATCATTTGGTAAACACCAGACTAGCGTGAATTTCGCCATTGTTGAATATTTAAACGATACCGCTTCATATAATTAGAATACCATTCACGGTTGGTCACAGCTTTCGAATTCGCAAAGACATTTCAGTCAATCTCTTAACATTTGCCCTTTCGCGAATAATATGCAAACCATGTCGCATCGGTTGAATGATATGGCGGGTCTGCATGGTATAAACTTTGCACTTTCATAATGTAAAATATTATTGCGAACGGGAAACTTCAGGCTGTGAGCTCTTCACCTTTCTGGTTACTATCACTTCATCAGTTTGCGATATTGTTGAAGAGGCGTCAGTGAGAATAGCAAAAACACATGGTGCACTCGTTAATCTTTGTCGTTGGTGACATGTCAAAGACGTCCGCCACCAATAGAGGGGCTTGCAGTGTTCGTGTATGCATGCACTCCAGCTCTCTCCGCAGATTGTAGACTTGTTCCATTCTTTCAAAGGATGCGTGTATGGTTTTATTCTTTTCTATGCCGGATAGTTCGCAGTAAGCGGTTACGGACGCGTTCCCGTTGTTGCAGATTGTCGATGTACTTTTATCTCAACGCCTGCTTATTTGGCTTACCAGCCGTTGGTGGTCTTGTTAAATTGGATCCATAGTGTGGGGGATTGCCAGGCAGGAAGTGCGAGCATTCCAGCTCTCGGCGGAATACCCCAACACAGGGGGGAGGTGTGTTCAAAAACCCACCGTGAGCGGATGGAGAACGGCGTGGGCTACCGGGTGAGTCATCGCTCGACCGGATCGGACCAACGGGCGAGACGTGGCAGCCGGAATAGAATGAATGACCAAATTGAAGGCGTGATTATTCCGACACTCTCAGGAATATCTCGGCCCAGCTGTGGATTACAGTCAAAGCCCACGGTTGACAGACGGAGGACAGCACGAGCGATCGGACAAGCTATCGCTCAACGAAATCGGATCAACGGCCAAGGAAAAGCAGGCAGAAAACCCCCGGGTAGAAGGCGCAAATCACACACCTAAACCGGGTAGAAGTGCACACGACGTGCGGGCGGAAACCAGGGGGTGTTGTGGACTGGAATTGTGATTCAAAATCGCGAGCGCTCGTGTGGCATGGTAACTGGCGTGTTGGACAATAAAGATTGTGCTTTATTGGACGCCTTTTCGCTACAATAGGTTTGTGCTTTCTGATTGGTTGTTTGTCAGACTGGTCATATCTATTTGGTAACATGTCACATTCGTTTTGGTCACCCACTGAATGGCAGAATTCCAGTGTACGCTCTCAAGTCTCGTGTTCTGATTCCGCACGGCTGGTAGGGTTATAACACAAGTTGTCTGATCATGTTAACTATCTGTCAGCACTTTTTATCAATCTTCAGCTTCATCATTTACAACCAAAGTGACGAACGTCTTGCGTATGTTAGCTGCCACTTATTCCGTGTGTCATCGGAATGCCTGCTAGGTAGCGCATTACTCAGTGCCACTTTTCTCAACCGGCAGAATTCCTGAGGCTACCAGGCGATGGTGCGGTCATGGGGTGCGAGCGTCTTGATACACTTCTGCTGTATGAAGCTAGAGAATGTCACCTATCAGATTTATAAGTATCTTATTTTCCACATCACCGGTTTGACACACACGTTGTAGTTTGTCGCAGTCAGTGTAGAAAATTTATCCCTATGACAATTTACTCTTTTAATCATGAAATTCTGTCTTTTCGTTTGTTTACCTTTTAAAATAACTCATTTGTCATTTTATGGATGACTGTCAGTCCAACCGTAGTCCGAGCCAGAATAACCAGAGGTTACTGCTCACAACTTAAAATGTATGCCATATTTAGGTTTAATTGATCTCATGACCTCGAGGCTACCTGTGAATTGGCATGTCGCATGGCAGCACACACAGTGTAACGTAAACTCTGAAAACATCTTGTTTGGCTCACTGGCTTTGCATGCTGATCGATGAATCTCCTTAATTCCTCCTCCCCTTTTTCCTCAGCTCTCCTGCTGGCCGCGAGTTGAGTGGAACATCAAATCGGGATTCCCTCCGAACCACGCCTACCGGTTCCGGACGACGAATGCGTAACGAGCACGAGCGGTCGAGGTTCGAAAGGGGTTGTCCGTTGACAGCCGAAACTATACGCCCGTTCTCCTATGCTATGCGCACGGTTTACCCATTTTGTCACCATTCATCTCTCCCTCTGTGTATGTGTGTGTATCACCTCCCTAAACGCTTCAAAAGCGTTTCGTGAATCAGCAGAGCGATTGATGACACCTAGTGTCCAACTTGCGACGCTGTTTGACAGTTAGCCTTTCTAGGGTGTTATAAGCGGCTGCATTTGATTTAACTCTCGCCAGAGATGCACTTTCTGTGGGAACATAATAAGCGGACATAACTGATGTTGTCCGTTCTTTTTCGGATAGCCATTTTGACGGCACTTTTAGTATATCCCAGATATTGGTTCGACCCCCTTTGTGTCACAGCACACCGGTTTAATCTGCACTTGAAAATTATTCCATAACGTGTCCTAATACTAACCGTGCTCAGTTACGACTACGATAGGATAACTATATCGTCATCGTTTCTCTGGTTGGTTATGTCACATCGAATGAAAGCTAAACTTGCAAATTGTCCTCAGTTTCCCAGCGGAAACTCAATACACTTAATCGTCGTCATCATCATAGACAGCAATACACCAGTGGTTCCCACTGATGTTTAACTGCCACACAACCACGAAAGATAAAAGATCCTATATAGGAAGAGGGAAAAGAAAATAAGGGGAGGGAGAGAGACCTAACTACTAACAATAGCTACGTCTATATTCAAACATACGACATTATGGTGCCTACACTTTGTAAACAAACAGCCAAGCCGCAAATGAAAGTAAGGCGTCATCAGCAAGACAGCATCCTTACGGCTTTCACTGCCCCGCTTCATTAGGTACACTCACTTCACAGACAACTCGGCCAAACAACGACAACATTCACGCCTCTGAGCTCGGTTAGTCGCCATCTCGCCTAACGTCTCAAGCCACCACATAACGATTATCAACTTTCCCTAAGTGACAGTTGATGGCGATCGATGGTGTCATCATCATCAAAAACATCAGCGTTTTGCAGTGATGATTTCCATAAAGGAACTGAACAGGCTGTAGTTAGGATGACAAGAAGAGAAAGAGATCTAACTGCTAAAAGCAACTGTTTCTATTCAAACGTTCAACATCCAAGTGCTTGCACCCTTCAAGCAAACAACTAAGCTTTAAGTGAAAATAAGAGATTACCGGCAAGATGGCTTCATTATAGCTTTTATCGTCTCGCGTTCTCAGGTGCACTTACTTCACAGACAACTTGGCTGAACACAGCGAACGTCCACGTCTTTTGACCGACTGTCTGCGGGAGACGAGTGACACTGTGGTTGAGTCAAACGTGAATATTGAGCGGGGTTCTGTCTGAATTGCTCATTTGAAGGCAACACATTTTAGTGGACCGCTCTTTATCTCTGCTAGCGTAGACCGTTCGGCAAACTAATTTGCTGTGTGGGTGTATTTATGATTTCTACGATGTTATCCTCCTAAGTTGATTGTTGAAGCGCTTCTTTGAGGATTTTAAGTCGCTCTCTCTTTTGTGTTCAGTGTCTTTGGCATTTGCATTGAGTCACATTATAGCTCACAAATTGTAGAACCTCTGATTCTGTGGCTTGATTCATCCGCTCGAAACATACAGATTGCTTGCCGCAGTCGCCCGATGAGATAGTGGTCATAATTGCCGGTGGTTGACCTCGGGGTGTAATATGTCTCAGGCCACGCTTTTTTTTACCCCAGGCCAAATTGTCTTACGGGGAAACATGGTGGCATTGTATAATGCCACATGGTGAATATACTAAAGCACACTTTCGTAAACGGGCTAAGTCTAGGGGAAACTGACTAACCATCGCCCGTTATGTTTCAGTGAGAGGAATGATTGTAGTCAAATTTCAATTGACCTGTGTTTAGTTGAACAGCATCTGCTGATAAGAATTATGGAATGCGGTTGAAAAACAGCAGTCCTTGGATTGCATGTGTCCAGGATTGTTAGCCTATCAGTTTTTGAGGTTAGCGCTATTTTTCCTACACGTGGAGCTATTTTTTAAAGCATCAAAACGGATCGCATCGTAAGTTGAAAGGAACATCCTCGGGTTTCGTTTCCGGCCGACTGAACGAAATGTCTCGAATTCCAAACGGTTGTTCAATACTGACACGATTTTTTGATTGGATCATCTAAGGTCTATTTTTTAAATGTTCATTATCTCTCCTTGGTTGTTTCACTTTGGATTTTAATATTCGTCTGGTTCAATCTTTCTAGTTGTAAACACGATTTCACAACTAAAACTTCATACGAAATTTTTATCTGTTTGTGTTGCACTTGTCCGAAAGTGTATGTTTTCCTGTATTCATGGATTAAGCTTGCATGCCTGGTCATTATATATATATATATATATATATATATATATATATATATATATATATATAGTCTCATCATTTACGTGTATGCGTACATGAAGGTAGCATATCGTGTAGAAGACAATCAATCGCCTCATAAAGTCTAGCTAGTTTGTTGTCTGCATTTTGTGTGTCTGTGTTCGGCGCTGATTTGTCTTGTTTCAGTAGCCTCACAATTACTAATACGATATGAGCATATCTGTTTTTATTCGGTTGTTGGGACTGGCTTATTTCCATTGTTTTGACCTGTCGAGCACTCCGTTAACATCGTATACTGTTGTAGTCTTTAAAACACGGGCTGAATCGCCTTTTTTGTTTCCCTCTGCGTGAAAGGTCTATCATGACAGCACATTCTAAGTTACTATCTTCTCTCCTATAAGCGATAAGTTTTGGGGTTATTCTTGTTAAAGAATTTGCTTTTCCGGTCGCTTGTGAACCTCGCTTCAGTTTTGCTTCCTCTGTGTATCATCCTATTATTTGAAGGCTGTGTTTCATGTGATGTCTGAGTATATATGCACTTTCTATTGTGTCTCACATTGTATCGTCGGTAACCAAGGTACTGCAAATTTCCAACTGAATGTCTTGTACCCAATGCTACTCATGTTTTCCTCAATCACGCTTTCCCTCCTGTCCGCCTCGTCCGTGCTTCCACTGGGTGCCCCGTCGGTCTTCTATTCTGGCTATCCTCTACTCACAGATCCCCACTGTCGGCTCGCCCATAGCCCGTGCTTCACGTGTCTTGCTTCCATTTGTCATCCGCATAATGGCTGGTCTCACTTTTTCGTTTCGAAAACTTTCCCGTTTTGTTTTCCTTTCTCCAACGCTCGCTATGCTATCTTCCTCATTGCCGCATTTTTGTACAGATGTTGTGTTGCAGCAAAAATTACGTGTTTTTTATTTATTGACTTGGTACTCTTCGTGATTTCGGGTAAATCGGTAATAGTTTGCTAGTCGCGTAGTTCAGTATTGCACTGTTGAATTTGGTTGGCGCGATCTACTGGAAAGACAATGGGAGTGTTGTCGGTATAATTGAATAGGGTTTCACAAATCAATCCGTTTACTAGTTAACCGTGACCCTCCGGGCGTGACCAGTCGTTTGCGTTGAGTTCAGGTATGTTGTCTCACTGTCACTGCAATCGTGCGTTGCTGCTTGACATTGAGTCATTTTCAACTGATCTTGTCTGATATTTTGGTTGTTTACGGTGACCGTCCATCTTTCGGCGCGGCAACGTGACTACAAAAGTGGTCTGTTTTCTACTTTTGTCGGTCGGGTTTATTAATTGTAACACACCTCTGTGGCCTGCGGTTAGTCGAACTCGTAGTTTGAAATAACCGTTGCGTAACTGCTAGTAATCCACGTTCGCGCCGTTGACCGATTTTTCAACCTAATCTGATGGTTATTTCTGTGCTCGCGTTTTATTTATCAAATTCGGCAAGCAGGGAACAAGCTTTGTTCACTTATTTCTTGTATCTTCAGCAGTTATTTCCGAAGTGGTATTTGTAGGATCAGGTCTTATCATATTCGCTGTTTATTCGCCGATGTTTTCTATCTTCACACCAATCGTTTGCTGTCAGGTTGTCCGTGAATGTAAAAATCATACCAGCGGGGTAAGGTTTCCTACGGAAATTGTCCTCATTCGCGCTGTCGCCTGTGCCAATGTCTTTACGGTCAACTTCACGCTGTGGGTCCAGACTAGTCCGGTTGCTACATATATGGTGCTGTAACTAGATCCATGGCCTACAGGCACGTAAACGAAACGGAATAACAGTCAGTGAAATGGCGGATAACGGTAATGAACGACGGAGTGTACATGGTCACTTAATCTGTTCTCGTCCGGGGCTGCTGCGTGAACACAGGGAAGAGTGACCCTCGGACAGAGCTTTAAGTCGCTCAGCCGAAGACAACATGATCACTACCCGTTCGTATTTATAAGGTTTGTGATTACTAACAACGCAAGGTCGAAAAAATGGACCAGATAGTTCCGAGTAGGCTTGTAGCCGGGATGACAACCACAGTTGTTACACCGGCTGAGGACGCTCGTGGAGACCGGAGGAGTACATGTCTATGGCAACGGTGAGGGTCACCCACGGGTATACTTCGTTAGTCTTCTTGTCACAATATTTCTTGATAAATAGTTATGTATGTAGTCTCGTTTGCAAGTCCTGAAATCCGCTCGGTCGAAACTAGCCAGTGCATGTGATCTAGTCCTCAATGTGTCATCCTTCACTAGTTTTCCTGGAACCAGGTGCCGTCGATTCCTTTTTGTCCAGCCATCTTTGCACGATCGTACCTGACTGACACTAACGACCAAACTGTTGGCATCGAGCCTAGTGGTCTGCATCGATTTACAGGGTGCACTGGCCTACCCTGTCCTTTGAGTTCTCTTGTGTCGGCTGTATCTGAATAAGTTTATATCCGGGTTTGTGTCACTTCCTATTTATGCGCGTAGTCGGACGGCGCATCTAATGTGAAAATAGGGCAAGTGTAACTGGTAGAGCCCAGGTGCTGCGTTCATACTGATGTTTGTGCTTCACAAATTGAACCAGCATTCAGAGCTTGGTTCACAGGGAACTCGGGCGGGCCCATTTGGCTGCTTACATTCTCAACCGATTAGGTATCACGTGCTTGTTTCCCGGTCAGTTACGGTAACAAATAATCACTTGTTTTTCGAGCCTAACCTGTCTGCATATGCTTGTGTTTCTCAGCCTCAGCAGCATTTACTGTGTTAAAACGCTTGGTGTCATCAGTAGACGGCGCCCGCTAACTGCAAATCCGTTTGTGAAAATATTTCGCCTCAGATCGGTTTGTCTTGGAGGTTTCGTTACTTGGGGTTGGATGGTATGCTTGGCGTTAATCTCGGTTGCTGCGGATTGGCCGTTAGCTATCATTAATACCACTATCCAGGACTTTTTTGTTCAGTTAATCCGATGTTAATAATGCGACTAGGGCTTGCCTGACTTTCTTCATTAAACGGGTCGAATGTTGGACAGCTGTTTAAATTTTAAAATATGAATAATTCCGGTTTACGGACAGATAGACGTTCCTATGCTGTGAGCGTTTAAATCTGCACCGCTGGTAGTTCCTCGCCGGACAGTAATCTCAGCGATCGCGTGTGCGTAAGGAATCGTTTTTTGCATTAATTAGCCAATGCCTTTTGTCTCCTAAGGTGACAACCGAGAGAATGAGCGTCCTCCCCACTCCATGTTTGCATTTGCTGTTGGCTAAGTCAACTATCTATATTGCAGCTCCGTCCTATAGGAAGTCGATTGCTGCATGTTATCATTTGTAATATTTCTCGAACAATTCGTAAAAAGGGGGATACGGTTGGATTTCCTACAGTTTTACAGAATGGACCAAATAGGCTATTAGCTAACCCTGTTTCTTGTTAACTCCTACTGGCTGGGCTGTTGAGCCACACTCGTGGACCAAAATATAGGGGTTAGTGTCCAAAGCTCAGCGTGAGCGGGTCATGCGGTAGTGTCTCAGCCAAATTATCTGAGTCAGTTAACGTTGGATGACGTGCTTGGACCTGACGCGATGGAAAGCATGACTTCCACTGTTTGTGCTTTTACTTACGTGAAGCTCTTCTCAATGCTAGTTCCCTGGGTGTCTTATTGACTACCGTTCGTTCTTCGTTCGATGCACAATCGTGATGCCATCGTTCTACGCGAATCGGCACCAAATCAGAAGTGTCGCACAAAAAACTGCAGTCACCTTAGTTTCGTGTTAATTAGAGCAGCTTTTTTGTCGCAGGTCGACTTAAAACTTCGGCAGAGCTTTATCGGTCGACCGAACCATTGTCACTGATGTATCCGGTCAATTTGGTTGGTGGGTGAATCGTGACGGGTTCAGTTTGCACCTTTTCCGTTCTTACCTCAAGGCATTCTTCACCTTTATTAAGGAACTGTATAGTCTAGCAGGCGTGCATGCTTGTCGAGTGAGCATGCTGAATGAATCTAGATCGAGTTTAGATCAGGACTACAATGTAGCCAGCTTGATCTGATACTCTACGACACATCCTTGTGGTGTAAAGCATGTATGTTGGATAACGCTTTACAAGAGGTTACGTCTTTATTAAGTAATTTCCTGGTTAGGCCACAAGTTAAAACTAAAAGAGCTATCGGATTACGTTTTTTTACTAATGTAGAATGATGAGTGATGATAAAATCTATCCGATGTCTGAACGTATTAACTGATGCTTTCTTATCTGCGAAGAAAAACCGCCTCACCTCGTTTTTCAAAATGAGCGTACAGACCATGACCAGTTTATGGGATAAAGTATCTTAGAAATTTGACAGTACAGCATCCGTATCTCATCGTCATCTAGTTGATTCCCCTACGGCTACATAGATTCACATCTTCCAGCGTGAATGTTCATCATACATTAGTCTCCATCCACTTTAAACGATGATGAATGTGCTCATCGTTGACGGTAATTGATTTCCTTGATTTTTCAGCCATTCGATGGTGAACATTTATATTTGTTTGAATTTTTACACGCGTTTAATGTAAGTCTTTATTTCGATTTCGGAGAATCTGTTGTTCTAGATGTCATTCAGCTAAGATTAGAAATTGTTTTCATCTCTATTCACATGTGGAGATGGACTTCTTAGTCATTAGTTGGTGCCACAGTGGGCTTTGGATCAGATTAGCGATTCGTTGTATACTCCGGAGCATTGGTTTGAAGGCCAAAGTTGCTGAAGTTTGTAACTTTTACTGCAAAGGATTTAGAAATAAGCATTTAACTAACCCGGTTTCGATCAGGTTGTTTTCTTCTCTACTCAGCTGTACTACGTTTTGCCCTGTTCCGATGACATGCACTCCTATTCCTTGGTCATCCTTTCAGGAATTGCTTGATTCAAATAGTCTATACTTCCGGGTTTAGATGGTTACAATTAGTCGCACCCATAGGTTGGTCTTATGCGTTTTTGAGGTTAATTGTGCTTTTTTTGCTAATATACTTTAAGTAAAAAAAACTCAGGCGTGTGGTAATCTAAGTTTGGAATTCGAACAAAGACACTCCCTGATCCACTGTAGTGAAAAGGTTATCTGCGAAATATTGTGTGGCCTAATAAGTTTTCCCCCGACGTATACATTTTATATCACGTCTGTAATCTGTTATTGCTCGTCCTGTGTGATTCTCGGCATTCCATAAAATCCGCCACTTACCATTTATGTTTAATCTACAGCGAAAAGACTTTTCTACTATTAGGGAATCCACAACTCGTAATAATTGATATGTGTAACACTTTTATCTCGTAGGTAAAAGACCTAAACTGCCAGGCTTTCATTGAAAATTAGTTGCTGACCCCTGGGATGAGGGGGGATGCTTCACATGGCTCGTAATAGTTTTTTAAAATACTGTTAGCCCCTTATCTTTTCGCGGCAGTTGTCAAATAATGTCACAAGGTGAACTGTTACTTGGTTGTCGCCTCACGAGTATTCCTTACGCAATATTCCCGTCACCGTTTCCGATTCCGAATAAGTGAAAATGTAACGTGAATATAATCTCGTTCACAACCGTCCAGTTTTGAGAAGAGGGGCTCATACAATGGCAGAGTTATCAGCATCTTTCCTTTGAACATCGACGGGATTTCTCGCCGCTAGGTAAACGGCAAACTCTATCAATCTCTAGTGGTGGTTTTTAAGCTCTTGTGATGAGATAACCTTCAATGTCCACAAAATCCTAAACTCCCTGTGACTTGAGAGTTGCCTTGTCAGTACTACCGTGCCGGTTCACATTACCGTGTGAATGTAAATTTACTACAAACCGCTAACATCAAAACTAATATACTGGTCCAGGTATCGCAGTTTTACTCGTAGCTGTATAATGAACCCGCGCCGTCTCTACTACTGTTGGCTATATTCACTAGGATAACACTATTTAGCTATTACCGTTGGGAACGCCGCTTTACCAGTCTGACGCTTGTTTGAATTCTGAAGGTCGACTGGAATTTCCGTCGACATTTTTGCTCTCAGGCGGCTACCTCGCGGTTGTGCTCAAGGTTCTCTCAAGTCCAGCTCCCTAGCGCCCTTAATCGTTGTGTTGAAGTCTGCTTGTGAACGTTGAGCAAATCGATAAATAAAGTTTGTTTGCAGACCCACCGTCTTTTCATTGGCTGCCGATCCGCGTTAATATAAGGCTGGGGAAATCTTGGACGTTTGAACCTCGGAACTAGCACCACGATACTTTTCCAACTTGCCATTCGCTCGGTTTCCTAAACGCTGCCTCATTACCCACCTCACGTCACATGGTTTACGTAAACACAAGTGAAAACAGTGACAGCTGGACGTTATCTAATACGTTCTAACAGAAGGTTGAACACATGCTCAAGGATAAGTAAGATAGCTGAAAATAGTGAAACCCTACCAGCTTACCAAAGTCTGGTTGAGAATCACGTTGAAGTACCCTCCCTGTCCAATTTTCCAACATCATCCCGTCATATCTTCACACACCACTCGCTAGGGGTCGATACCATCCAATCTGTGAGCCTTGCTCCGGAGTCCATCGATGAATGTATGAACAACTAGACAAAGATTATTAGTGTTTGTTTCACTGAAGTAACGGTTAACTAGTAAAATCACCAATGAAACAAGTTATTCCGTAACTCGAAATAGTTTGGCACTTCACCAACTCTTAACATCAAGCGGTAAGCTGAGTGAGACGTCATCTAAATGAGCACCAACCGCTTAGGTTGGTGACGTACGTTTTATGCATTCCAATTTGAGACGAGCTGCTTACACATTGTAGTAGTGCCAAACATTTATGATATTTTATACTTGTACAATGGGAAAGTGGATTTGACATTTCATATTACAGCAGCGATGTAGATAGTCTCATTTGGCGGGATAGTTGCTGTTTAGGAGCTTTAGGTTACCGACTTGTTCATTAGACCATTAGTCTTATGAATAGCGCTTAAAACGATTGACTTCTTAATTGACATTTATCCGCACTTCTCTAGTCAAAGTGAACATAAGTTATTCCACTCTTCATGTCCATTGAATTTTAACTGAATCCTGCATTTTGTGTGTGTGTGTGTGTTGACTGCTCTGTTTGCTGACTTTACGTTAGCCATTTGGTTCAGCGGTTTATGGACTGTGAATTTCTCTGTTTTGTCTCGAGTAAGAACATCCTGATTAGTGTTTTTTGCCATTCTGACTGTTAACGCAACAACAATACTAACCTCAACAAACATAAAACAATCAATCGACTAAACCAAAGTTCAAAGAACTCGATGTACTTATGGTAACATGTATGAAAATGCTTTCTTCGAATTGCATAAATTATACGATCAAACAAGCGATGTAAAAGTTTGTACTTCAAAAATAAACACTTTATAAGGCAAGCTGTCTTGTTAGCTTGTTCACAAATCATTTGCTCGCATATTTGTGAAGTTGCTCGAAAATTTAAAATCGAAATGGTGCTAACAAGGGACAATATCACCTGGAGTTATAAGCGAAATGTGCAACTTCTGTTTCCAGTAAACAACCCCGCATCAAAGTTCGTAGGCTGGTCACACATCGCTGGTTCTCATGAAGTTAGGATCACGTCTGATCACATTGGGACCATTTTGCACATAAATAATTCTGTTAGTCACGCGCGTGCTACTTGACCGGGGCACAATAACACGAGGCGTAGTAGGGCGAGAGGTCGTAGGGTCCTGATACCGCTGACGCACTTGACTACCCATTGAGCTTGGCGACACCACCGAGGTAGCACGAGTGACGGTTGGCGATGATACGTGTATGACGCGATAAGCAGGTTTCGGTATTGGTGTTGGGATACTTCTCGAAGGCCCATGATGACCATTAAGTCGTCCTAATGACTCATCATGTAGTGGCCTCAAGGTCTCGGTGCTGTCATGCAGAGAGTGAGTGTCTAAGCTGATTGCATTTAGGGATTCGCGTGACAGTTGGGGTGAAGACATGGAGAGAGGATAGGTGGATCTTGGTATCGGGGTTGGGGTGGATGACTCACGGAAACTACAATCTTGAGGTTGATGCTGTGGGTGAAATATAATGGTAGGCACATCGTTTAACAAGTAGTTAATTTGTCGCAGTTATGGCATGGTTTGATGGAAGTATTCCAGTGAATGCTCAGACCAGTTCTGCAACGCCAAACGACCATATGCTTTCCCTACGCATTTCGACAACAACCATGTACTTTTGTTGTGTTGGATACTAAACATGTTTTATAAATGTATGTTTTAGAGGAAACTCGACGGAGCGCGATGGACATAGAAATCATTACAAGTAACGAACGGTTTTTTAGCGACAAATGTTTTCGTTCATTAGCTCAATTTTCATGATCGTTAGGTTTACGTGAATGTGTAACACATTTTCGATTAGCACAATTTCAACTGTTGATTACTGTTTGCTTATCTTCTGAATGAATGGTTGGAAATGTGGTTTGCTTCCCCCATCGCACCAACCTATGTATTTGGATGACTTTTATGGTAGTAGATAGAGAAAGGTACTAGCCAGTTAAAGAATGGGAGCTACGCATAATCTGGCCCACTTGAGACTCACTTGTTGATTGGTTGCATTGTTGTCATATTGAGCTGTTTCTGCCATTAAATGTCTTTTTAGAAGGATTCAGTAATGTGCGACAGAGTTATACGCCACTGTTCGTTTCTTTTTAACGGCTTTCTCAAGGAATTCACACAACTAACGCTGAGTTTATGCGTATATGCAATTCACGTAGCTAAATGTCAGAACACTGATGAACTATTTCCAGGGCACATCAATAAACTGATTAATTCATTACAAACGTTAAAGTTTCTGCACTTTGTGACCATCTCTTCGGTTGAACTGTTACGTTTTAAGTAAAATGTGCACGATGTGATGCTGAGTATGGAATAACAGGAAAAAAACAAAAGCGCACAAAGGTTTATAACCAAACATAGTAACAGTTGTGGATATAGGCTAAGCAAGTGCAATAACCAAAAATCATTTTCCCGGGATAAAAGTTATGCGTTCTTCAATACCAGTACAGCCAGATAATGGTTGCCTGAATTTGGAGTAAACTTGAAAGCGGAGGTTCATCTTAAAACAGACGATTCAGTTTACTCGGCTTTTTGTCCCATTTAGACTTATCAGGTAGAGGTTGAATGAACCATGACCGAACCAGCAAGTGTTCGTGTTATGAGCGGAAGTTCTTTTGTTATTGACCGTCGATCCAATAAGCGTCATTTATGACGAAGGGTTGCCCGTATAGTTAAGGGCCGAACAGTTAAAAGCTTCAATTCAAAACAAGAAATTTTGCAGGTTCAAATCTTTTTCCTATCACCTCAACTTGATGAGTCCCAACAGGAACGAGACCGGTCGTCTTGAGGATGAATATCATGCCAAATCATACAATTACTTGTCTGTGCTTTGGCGGTCGCAACGGATGCAAATTGTTACTCCAGACCAACGTAGTGTGAACTAGTTACACGACAAAGATTGGAATCTATGTCGAAAGACTCGACGAAACTACTGTTCGTCTGCATTTCCCAAAGCACGTATATTGCCACAACAATACAAGTAATCTACCACGTTGTTAAAGCACTGTAAAATAGAAGTTCGGCTATTTGATCAGGACTGTGCGTACGTGCACACGTTAACTAAACTAGTGCATTTAAATAAAGTACGGTGTGCAATTATATGTACATATGCAAATGTGTGTGTGTGTGTGTCAACTGTGGCAAACACTGGTAAATAACATGGACAACTAGACATGATTTGAAAATCAGGTGTGCGGGCTGGCCACCAACACAACAGATCAATAATGGTATAATGTACAGTGGGTGGACCGAAGCACCAGAACAATACGAAAGTGATGAGATGAATGATAGAACGATAAATAAAAACGGGTGGGTGTGTACATGATCATGGTGAACTGAACACACGAATCACTGTGGATGATAACGTATGATGAGCGCTCACTCACTGTGGGGATTTGACACATTAATCTAAACAGGTATTACAAGTGACTTATTAAGAATAGAGGGACTATAAATAATGCATGTCATTAACTCACTAAGGTTTTGGCTATTTGTAAGCCCAATAAAATAACTACTACTGGAATCATCATCTTGGTTTCTCACTTCCAGATTATCGAACTATGGAAAAAAAATTATTGGGAGGTATCTCAGTTTGTAGTGTCTCAACACATAATACAGTTTTCTGCTTACCTTTGTGCTATACAACAATCAACTAACTAGTCTGACATAAAATTAACAAATAGTTCTTATAATAGTTGCTATGTTGACATGACTTTTTTTTATATCAACTGTAACATATTCGAGAAATCGGTCGATTGGCAAATAGTCTCATTTACAACGTAGCTCTTGCTAGGTTAAGGTTCGGAAGCAATATCTGAGGTTTGTTCTTTGGTTACGCACGACTTTAGATATTTTAAGTTGTTTCGAATGATATGATGAAAAGGATGAACAGCTCTCATTTGTCTCCCTCACTTCGTGATAAGAAACCATATTCTGAACAATGTGGATCATTCTTTTCAATAATCGCCTGTGTAGTGTCCAGTTCATTGCCTCAATCAGATAGTCAACGGTGATTAGAAAAACCGGATGTGATTTCACATGAACACTCCTGCTTTTTAAGCTTGCTTTAAACAGAAGATCGGTAGTTATGTTGCGAAAGTTCGAAGAGCGGAAGCTCATCCTATATTCGTTCTGGTTAGTAAAAAAAGGCATTCGTGACAAGCACAATGGTCATCAAAGTGTAACTATGACTTCTGTCGCATTGAAGTTACTAATTGCCGTAACCGTTCACAGATTGATCCCAGTGCACAAGAAACTGACCGAGACCCTTCCTGTTCTGCGTTGTTACACCCTATCAGTCAGATATAAACCTCCGATGTTTGTAGATGAATAGGTTAATCAAGAGTCCTTAAGCTCAGTTAATGAGGCGGTAGTTTGGGATTATCTCACAGATGATTGCGACATGTTACGGAAGCGTTTCCGTTGTTGTAGATAGTCCATTTACCTTGGATCTTCGCAGATCTAATCGTGTTCGTCAACCAATCAAACGTTTAAATGCTAACATCAAAAAGCATTCTTATGAAGTGTGATTAACTCGTTTTGTTGGAAAGAGATGTTGTGGACGCGATCCCACTGTTGCAGATGGTCGATGTACTTTTATCTTATCGCCTGCTTATTTGTCTTACCAGGCGTTGGTGGTCTGGTTAAAGTGGGTCAATAGGCTCTTGCTTTCTGTTTGGCTGTTTGTCAGACTGGTCATGTTTATGGGTAACAGGTCACATTCGTTTAAACGAATTGCGGTTATAACCGCAACCGTCGGTGTATGCACGACCCATCACATCGTTTACTTCGCGGTGGTCTGGTCAGGCTCGTTTCGTTCACACAACACAAGGGCCTGACCAGACCAGAGCGGTTGGCCGGGCATTAGATCAAGGGGCACGACCACACCGTGGGCCCAGTCCTGGCTGCCGGGATAAGCCAAGAGTTTGCCAAGGTTTTGCCAGACGGTAAAATGACAGGCCTGATGCGCTCAGGTAGAATTCTATATAGATGACAAGCCAAGGGTTTCAAGTGTGTAAGCCGAGACAAATGTGTCTCGGCTTTTCTGGGATGTGCTGGCTGGGTTTGGTCACCTACATAATGGCAGAAAATCCAGTGTACTCCATCGAATCTCGTGTTTTGATTCCGCACGGCTGGTAGGGTTAATAACATAACCCAGTCAAAACACACGACCACCAATAAAAAGCTGAAGTGTCAATAACCTAGTGATTTTCTTTATTACTACATATAGCCAGTGTTTTTTAATTTAAGGCACCATCGTGACTAGAAGAGCAAACGGATGGAATCTAAAGTGTTAATTCGTATGCGGTTATCCTTTCAGACAGTCACGCCAACGTCGTGCACAAAGATCTTGGGTAAATGGACAGTCTTTCGAAAAGAGAAAACACGTGTCTAAACTTAACTCTGCATTATTAATGTATATTTACTCCTTTCGGTTATTTCAGTAGTACCGCGTGTTGTATGATACCTTTTTGGGTAAAATTCGTGTTTTGCACCTACTGTTGTATGTTACAAGCCGGCGACCACGCCAGGATCCGACATTTTGAACCGCGCGAAGAAATCTGAGCATCCTAGCCCATCCAATGTTGGAGACAGACTGTCCACCAACACCATAACAACAGGGATGCAAGTGTCGATTTCACACTCCGAAAACCATGGTTAGGCACTATCCTGATGGGAAAGTCCCTTATAAGCATATCTCCGGAACTTCTCGCCGTAATCTTACGCCAACCTGATACTAAATTTGCTAGGTGGGGGAACCTTGGCTACTGTCTTTGAGGCCAACATCCTGAATGTCCCTGTGTCAGACAACGTTTACAGAACTGCGGCGTCTAGCAAATGCCCCCTTGCACCCGACAGTTTATCGGCAACAGTTTCACGCTGGTAGACAGCTCGAAGGGTAATCCATTCGGCCGTTTGTTCCCGAACTACAAAGCATGGTTGAACAAGGGTATGAGAAGGATCCCTTTGAGGAGCTCGAGAAGCGAATTCTGGAACAGTTTGTAGATGGAGTCTAGCATAAAAGAGGATTCCCGCTCCACCAGCCTAGCGATATAGGCGCCGCGTTACAGTTGGCCGAAAACCTCGAGAAGATAGAAGCAGCTATCAGACAACCATCACAGTGTTGCGTGGCAGCACAAATGGTCACCGATAAGAACGGCCACATGATCTGTAGAGGAAGTTTGACCCCGTATCTAGTGCCCTGTTATTCAAGGTACGACGGCTATAAAGGGTGGCTCTGGTCGAACAGATCATGCAGATCCCGTGGCCGCGGACTAAAGAGAAAGCGTCAAGACCACGAAACTAACAACTGGGTCGCTGGAAAACGCACCAGAGTAGGTGCGCCCATTGATTATGTTTACGTTCCGTCGCTTACAAACTGTTCTCAGTCACTAACAGAGCTTACGGTGGAAATAATTAAATGTAGGGTAGCACTCGCAGGTCCAGTTGACACATGGGCGTCACACAGTGTAATCAGTGCATACACGGTACGCGAGCTACATGTGGGAAAAGTGTTGCCAATGCACTGTTACAGCCAGCGATGGCCAAATGCCGACAAAGAGCAGAATAACTGTACCGGTCACAATAGCTCACCGTTACTTAGACCAGGGGTTTTAAGTGAGTCCCAATCTTCCCTTCTGTGTTATGACTGAGATGGACCTGCTAAACCATCTCAAATGCGCGCTGCACTTGAACAACCTTCAGTTCAGGGGGCCCTCCCACAGGTTCAAGTGATATTCATGCCCAAAGGCCCACCAAAGTTCAATTTTCTCTCGCCACATGCCATGTCCGACGTGAATCATCAAACTGGCGAGCTGATCCGACTGAGTAGCGTTTGCAACAACGTCTGGGGCGTCGAATGCTTGAAGACAATAAGTAAAAGTCGGCCACATGTGTTCATTTGGGATTGACCTGAACTAAGTCGCACATACATTTTCAGACATGAAATTAATGAGGAAGATGTATGAACAATCAAGATACTTCTACTCAGGGAATCTGCGCATCTTCATGCTAAATTACGTAAGTTCGTTAATAACATGCTACATAACAATACGGCCCAAACCTTACACTCTCCATGAGTTTGTAGTGAGATCACCTTCGACGTCCCCAAAATCCTAAACTCCCCGCGGCGTGAGAGTTACCTTGCCAGTACCACCGCCCTGGTCCATATTACCTTGTGAATGTAAATTTACTACAAACCACTAGCATCAAAGTTAGTGTGTTAGCGTAGGTATCGCAGTTTTACTTGTAAGTATATTAGGAATCTGCGCCATCTCTACCATTGTAGGCTACATTCACTAGGATAACAGTGTTTTAGCTACTGCCGTTGGGAACGCCGCCCAACCAGGCTGACACTTGTTTGAATCCTGAAGGTCAACTGGAATTTCCGTTGACATTCGTCCTCTCTGGCGGCTGCCGTGCGGTTGTGCTGAAGGTTCTCTCACGTCCAGCTCCCTAGCACCCTTATTCGTTGCGTTGAAGTCCGCTTGTGTACGGTGAGTAAATAACTAAATAAAGTTTGTTTGCAGATTCACCGTCTTCTCACTGTGACTTCCGATCCGTGTTAATATAAGGCTGGGGAAACCTTGGGTGTACGAACCCTGGAGCTAGCATCACGAAAAGTTGTCCCAATAGTTTTTATAAGATGAAAGGCTGTGCCCTGCGTTTATGAGTACACTATAGTAAGCGCAACCAAGTGACAAAAAAGGTACTTTCTTACTGCCAAGAATTGACGAGTATTTTTACTCACTTGGTGCAGCCACGAATTTAAGTTGGTTAGATCTAGTATCAGGTTTCTGGCAGGTGAAGGTTGTAGAAGTTGATGGAGCTAAGACGGCTTTCACAGTACCTTCTCGACTGTATGAGTTCCAAGTTGTGCTTTTTGTATTGTTAAACGCACCGGCAACACTCTGGCACTTAATGCAAAAATATTGTAGTATCTAATCGCCAAGACTTGCCTAGTGTACCTGGATGACGCTGTAGTACACAACAGGTCCGAACAAGAGCACATGCACAATTTTGTGTCTATTCTGGACCCTCTGACTTTAGATTTTTGAAGCATCACTTTTTGCTCACAGGGTCGCCATCTAGGAGCAAATAGTTTCTGAGTCGAGTATTCGTGCAGGCCCAAAAACAGAACAAATCCAAACACGGTTCAGGACAAAGAGTGCGAACAAGCCGAGAAGCTTCTTCGCACCTGCATCCAACCGAATTTAATCGTATTTCCAGGATATTAACCAGACTATAACAAGGCCACCATCATCATCATCATCATCATCATAACAGCCATGAGTCTGACCAAAAGGTACTGTGGGTCGGGCCGCCGTTCACCTCAACAGTGACGTAGGATATCCTAGAAGAAAACGTTACTGAGGAGGCTGAAAATCAATGAAAGAAGACTAAGAGGAAGAACTAGAAATGGTGTGGATACAGGTCCGCCATTGACTGCGACACATCGCCATCTCGGATAGCGTCTCTAACCAGCGGTTTGAGTGACCACGAGGACCCCAGCCAGGCAGGCGACACCTACCCACTTTGCTCAATGGAG
>JTDE01002377.1:35693-46888 GCA_014338405.1 Paragonimus skrjabini miyazakii
CTACATCAGGCTTTTGAGAGGTAACATATGTTTTTCGACCGTATTGGATAATACGCCGTCGGTGACGGTCAACCGTTGGGTGATCGGACTGCTTTGTTTGAGGGTACCTTTTCTAACCCCCTTCTTCCTGATAGCAGTATAGGTCAGGAACAGGTCAAAGTCACCACCCGGATAAAACGTGCAACCAAGCCTTTGAATCATTTCGAGAGGCTCTGCGCATGGCAGAACTACCTTTGCTTCATTCGTTAGTGAAATCCAAAGACCTAGAAGGATAGTTAGCCTGATTGCAGGGACTTTCACGTGAACATAACTTTGTACGTAAACGCCAACCTAGCAGCCAACCAGTGGTGACAAAAGAATTGCTGTTCCCCAGTGAACTTGGTGCTGAGCTTCTTCATGGAGCTAGCTTGACCAACCTGGAGTACGCGGATGACATTGTATCACTTAGCCCTCTGCCGAAGACATGCAAACCTAACTGGACAGGTGAATGACCGGGATGGTTTGTATGGAATGCGTTTCGCGCCTCCAAAATGCATAGTGCTACTTCAAGACTGGGGCATTCACACTCTTAGCTTCTGCATTGCAGGTAATCCGCTCGAGACTATGGGCAGTTTCACATACTTGGGTAGCACTATCTCGTCAGCTTGTAATATTGCTAATGAGATGTCAGCAAGGTTAACAAGTACACGAGTTGCCTTTGCCAGCGTGTTATCTGTTGCATCAAAAAGACATTCGATTGTCGGTGGAAGGAAAAGTATATAATGCTTGTGTACCTTCTGTTTTTTCACTGTGGTTTGGAAACGCGGCCTGTTCGCAAGGAAGACGTTAACAGGCTTGCTGTGTTTGACCATCGTTGTCTCCGCCACTTGGACCACATTAAGTCGACTGATCACGTGAGCAATGTGGCCGTTCGCCGGCGCGTATTCCGAAACGCTCGGAGTGCGCGATCAGTT
This sequence comes from Paragonimus skrjabini miyazakii, assembly GCA_014338405.1. Taxonomy (NCBI): domain Eukaryota; kingdom Metazoa; phylum Platyhelminthes; class Trematoda; order Plagiorchiida; family Troglotrematidae; genus Paragonimus; species Paragonimus skrjabini miyazakii. Next base: position 36,647 of record JTDE01002377.1, read on the forward strand.
GGTCCAATAATCACAGTGCACAGCTTGCGATTGTTGGGTCACGCACTCCGTATATTATCTGATCATTTACCGTACCAGGCATTATATGCTGAGGCCACCAACAGTTGGGTGAAACCACGTGGTGGTCAAGCAACAACGTTGTCACGATGTATAAAGACCATGACTACTCCACTGTGCAGAGTGTGTAGGTGTCACCCGTTTAGCTGTAGTCCTTGTGATTACTCCAATCGCTGATTAAAAATGCCATCCCAGATATTAATGTGTCGCAGGTAATTGCTTACATGCATCCATACCATTTCTAGTTATTCCGCTTGGTCTTCTTTTATTAATTCTCAACCTCCTTAATAGCGTTTTCTTCCAGAATATTGTACGTCACTGTTGAATTGAGCGGCGGCCTGAGTCACAGTGACATATGGTCAGGCTAATGGCTGCGACGATGATGATGATGATGATGATGAGATGATGATGTTCCCCAATCCACTATACGCGAAGTCTTAACAAGCCTGCATCAAGTGCTATGTCATATGTGGGTAAATAAGCCCTAGGCTGTCGCAAGACAACGATTTTGGTGGCCACATCAGCACACAGATGTCATGATGTTCTGCCAACCAAGCAAAACTTGCGACACGTAGTGTGGTGCCATGTTGCTGGCGCCATTTTGGCTTTTTATTGCGTAATTCATATACATGTCTTACAGAGCGTTTGACACATGATTGCTCGTTTTTTTTTACAGGAACGTCGCCGGAACAATTACTTTGGAACAAGGATGTTTCACGATGTCTCCATGTTGCACAAAGTTGATTCATGAGTATTACGGGTAACCGAAGGCAAACGTTCAGTTTTCCTGCCGCATTATCATTTCTTCTAAACAATATTATGGTTCAGCGTCTGACTGACTGTCAGCATGGACTGACAGATGTATATATCGTTGATTGGATTTTCAACCTTTAGTATGCTGATTATATCTCATCAATAGTTTATACATCACAAGTAGCACAAGACGTGATATACAGATTAGTGAGGTCAGTTAGAATTTCCTATCTCTTACTTGCTTCCGTAAAGTGCAAAATTCCGCCAGAAGGCTAACAGAAATACGCAGCTGTTCCCAGCATCAGTGGAAACATGTCAGTGTTACTCGAGAAGCCTATTCAGTAGGACAGTAGTGCAGTTTTTGGCGAATCGTCCACTAAATTCATTGAACAACTAAACTGAATAAGAGTACCGCTGGCTAACCTCTGTCACATCGGGTACCGGTGTGATACTAGTCTTACCGTAGCATACAGACAGTGAAATTTCTCTGCATACACGGTTCTTCAGTACCGACATAGTGCTTGATTTGATTTTGTTAGTTGTCCAGATACCGTCTGTTTGTATTGTCGTTGTGACAAACCTGTTCAGACATGAGGACTTATTTGACAACACCACTTGGTGCCTTATAGCCTTTCTACCCTGCAGTCTGGAGACATTCTGTCAAAAAGAACGCAAAAGCGGAAGCAGTGGCAAATCTGCTGTGCGAAGCGGTTTTCTGTGTATCCTCTTATCAGTTGTGTTACGGTTAATTTTTCATTTGGTTCGCTGCCTAAGCTCAACACACTGTACGATATAAGGGTTTCAAACCAGCAACAGAAACCACATGGTCTTTTACGACATATTCTCTCATTTGGGCTAGCTATCTCTCCTTAAAATGTAATGTTGTGGGGCAAGAACGTGAATGGCACAAGGATTATTTATTCGGAAAATTAACTCACATCAACATCACCTAAAACAAAAACTCGCACATAACACTGATCCGGTGACACCACATTTGCCAGTGCCAAATTCTCGTACGGAAAGCACCATTTCATATCGGAGTAAATTCCAATTTTCCTTCTGGTATTTTCCCCTACTTGCTCCAATGTGCGCCTCTACCCAGCTACTGACAAGTAGTGTAATGTGATCGTTCATCCTCAAAACGACAGTTAGTCTAAACGCTTGCCTATGTTTATACACACGTTCGTTCTCTGACAAAAGACACATTACAGAACATCACTAAGTGGCACTTGTAATCGGGATGAATTTATTGGGAGTCATAAGCTCAGTTTCTCTTGTATTGACTTTTCGCTTCCTCTGTGTGACTGTGAATCACCAAGAGCCCAAACCTGTCAGCTAGCTTCCCATTTGACCGAAAAATGTTCGCCTGCCATTTTTGTTAGTATTTATGGTAATCTACTTGCTCTGAACTCTGGTTATCCGCGGAACAATTTGCGAAAAGTCTATCAGTTTTTATTGCCGCATTGTTTTAATATCTGCGATTACTTCTTTGAATCCTGGAAGTACACTACTATTTCCAATCAAGATTGAAAGCTGGTAGCCCGACTTTCCTAGCCTGGACTCCAACCACTAACCAAACACGAGTAAGGCTTATAGTAATAGTTCAGAGTAAAGCAAACTAGAACCTCACTGAACAAGAGCAGAAGTGCAAGTTATGTAACTACTGTTGTAATCCAAGAACGTGGATGGCACAAGGGTTGTTTATTCGACAAAGCGATACATGGGTTAAGCGTTTAAACAAGACAAGAAACAAAACCACTAATTTGCACGCGGTATTCGGCCCCAGACCGTCTCGGTTGCTGCAGACGTCACTGCTCAGTTCCTTTAAGTAGCAGGGACCATTGTGGGCGATGCTGTACTCTGATTTTCCTTCCTGCATTTTTCCTGCGGCTTGTACGATGTCAAAATATATGCTCCGGTCCCACTTCTGAGTAGCAGTGGTATGAATAGTATATTACGATCGCTCAAGTTCACTGCAGTAGTACATCTACGGTAGTTACTGCGCCTATTCTTTCATAAGCTTTCGGCAAATACTCCGCTTATCGCCTGCTGTCATAAGGCAGTGATGTATCTCATCAACCGTAACTCAAGCAGTGTGTATCGCTCTTGTGACTGCTGTTCAGGCACCAACTTTTGTGAGATACGGCGGTGTGCATCGTCGAATACTTTCCATCGAGTTGTGAAAGAGAACTTTTGAACGAATGAATGAGGAAAGCTGATGATTCTGTTAAGCAATCCAGTAAGTTTGACTTACTCGTAGTCTCAGTTACATTGTACTTAGTTGTATCTCCTCTAAAAGAGGATCGTTCTTGGAACAATACATCCAGCGACATAGGGACATATTGATCAAGCTAACTCTGTTGGCGAGCTTTCAAGTCACACTATGCGAGTACTGACAGACGATTCAGATTACAAGCTAAAATCAATGATGCACATGTTATGTGGATCGATATCGAGCGTTTGGCCATCACTCGTAAGCCAAATTGTCAGGTGCACAATTTCAGGTAGATGTTGAACAGTCTCTGGAGTTAAGTGACAACACAGTAAATGACAGGATGCCTTGGCAACTCGCCTCAGCTCGGATAATATGTACAATCAGTTATTTGAACACAGAAAATGGAATCTTGATGGTCAATCGTCATATCAGGTGTTCTCTAACCCACTTGCTTATGATTGACAGCAGTCATGCAGCCAAATAACTGGTTGAATGGATTGATCAATATGCTGGATTCAGTAAGGAATTTGACTGAACGTACAGATTTACACAAAGACCCTGCTGTTTTGAGGAGCAAAAGTAATCGAAGTATTGAAAGAGACCGTAATATATTATTAGTACTTCCCTAATACTGTTACAACATTCCAAATTGAGAACTCGACCACCATCAGTTTATTCATCATGTCAAGATAGCATTTTAAAGTGTGGTCCGTAAGTAAAAATACGCGCATGTAATTTCACATGCGAATCGAAATATCACTTGATCAAAAGTGCAAAAATGTGCGTACCATATGTGTGAATTAAACCCACTCTATCTTTTCCATAAATTGTGTATTCGTTCTTCTGAGCGGATACACTAAAATTGTGAATGAACCGGAAGGCGCCTACGTAAACCCTCGAAAGTTATCATACACTGCCAATAAGCGAGGTCTGGATCACGAGTAATTTCCCACCTTTCAGAAGCTGTTCGCAATGAATGTCGGTATCATCCGTCGATCTGCTCATGTTATCAATTCTCCCACACCTCATATAAATGACATCAAATTACTCCTTTGTGATTAAAAGGCGTATTTTAGTAACGTCGTTGTTTTCGACCTACAACAGTTTGAACGCACCACTCGTATTTCACAAATCTAAACAACAGAAGTTTTATGTAAGGTTACTCGGATCTTTGTCAACTCCATGAATGTTGTTATGATGTTTAATAGTGCTGACAATCGAGCTAACATTCCACGATTGTCTTCATTTGCTTGTACTCATCATGTACAGGTAGTCAAAATGGGGTTTGAATCGGCAGTCCTTTGAGCTACCAGCTGAAGCTCATAAAGGCTAGTCTGTCAGACGTCTGAGCGCCGCCTATTACAGGTTGATTAATACAATGTGGGTGGTTTGTTCATACTGCATTGGTGTGGACGGACAGTCTATCTCAGATAAACGGTTTGCATTGGATACGACCATAACAGCAGAAAATGATTATCATAATTCTCCAGCTTTAGGCCGCCAGATTTCGGTCTTAAATACGAATGAGTTCCAGCTACTGCGTTAGTCCGTTAGGAGGAGGATGGCCTGTTTAAACCTCACTCAATCGGCATCCACAGGACGAGGACAAACCCGATTGTGCACAGCCATTCTGGGCTTATGCAAGGTGAAGCTTTATACTTGTAATAGATCATCTGTTAACACACAGTGTTAACGGATAGCCTTACTGGGTTTTCTTTTTCTCTTTTCAACTGTCACACCACTGTTGCTACGTGGATGAAGTCAAGGTTTTGGGCAACAAATCTGTTGTGTTCGCTCTCAGATGAATGCTCGCTTGTCAGTCACATAAAAATTTATACATCTAACAACTTAAAGCGAAAGGCTTCCTGCGACCGGAACGTTTCGATGCTGATCCAGGCTGTACATCATCTCTGAAACAGTGGACCCAATGGTGACGCATATTTACTACCCTCTTAATTGCTATGACAACCCTCGAACCAAATAAACTTGGCAATCTCATCAACTATGCTTTTCTATCTGTTTATGAATGCATTCTAGATTATACAAATTTCGAAGACGTCATTTCAACACTTGAGAAGACAAATATGAAACTCTCATACGTAGGTTTCGCCCGTCACCACTGGCAACATCCAAATACGAAAATGAACAGAATTTTGATCAGTCCTTTAGAAAGCTGAAGTGATTGAACAAAGATGGCAATTTCAGACGTGTTACACTGAACAAAATCAAAACGACGCTATTCGGGATGTGGTCATCAGTAGAATGTTGTCTAACATCATACGTCAATGGCTTACAGAAAACACATCACTAGGCCTGAACTTTGTTTCCTTACAGGTTCGATCTCTTGAGGTGGCAACTCAGCAGTTCCATTTGTCTCAAACGGTTCCGTTTTCCTGCTCCGCTTCAGTTCCAAATTCCAAAGCACTGTCCGAGCCTCAGTCTCTTTTTCACCCTCCTGGGGAAGTGTGTCTGCCGCTACCGGTAGCAAATGCTACTTTTGTGGTCATAATGGACATCCATGTTTCAAATGTGGCAGGAAAGACGGGATATTTAATAGATGTGATGAAAGCAGTTAGTATTAAAAGGTATGCGGGTCTGAGATGCCATTCGAGAACGTTGCGTCAATTGTAAAACCATTGCTTATCCCTATGACTGTGGCGGCTTTTCTTTTCCGCCTTCCTAACGTTACTGTTGAAATATCGGTAAACGAATTGTCGTTACAAGCTTTAGTATATATCCGAAGTGTTAGCAATCACATTTCAAGTTCTGCTGTCAAGAGATATCGGTGGAGAACTGAAAAGTCGTACAGTACAATGACCATGACTTCTATCAGTTTAACCAGCCGTACGCAGGATCGTTGTTGTGCTAATATGCATTATAAGAACTGCTTTCTGTACTGCCTAATCTATATGCCGATGTACTTCCAGGACATGAACTTATCAAACATGAAGAGAAGGTCGAAATGTCTTCTCATAACGAGAAACCATCGTTTTCCTTATGCAATTTGCTTACCTCCCATATGGAACCCTCAAAATTGTTCGGAATTTTAGTACCGAACTGCAAACCGATAGCAACCAAATCGCAACCTCAGTAGGCATGCGACAAAAGTTCATTCGGTCAGAAGTCGAAACACTTTTGAAAGAACGTACTACTGTACCGTCGCTTTCCCATTGATGTGCTCAGATATTGGTCGTTTTAATCGAACGGTACAGAAAACGAATACTGATAGACTACAGTCAGATCATTATCCGATACATTTAACCCGATGCTTACCGTCTATCAAAGATTGATCAGATGATTGAGAAAATAACTCACCGTTTTATTTTTGACTCCCTGGACTTAAAAAGCGCTTATTGTCAAATACCTGTTCAGAAAAGGGAATACTGTACAATGCCTTCGAGGTCTATGGAAATCTCCAACAGTTTTGCTGTATACCGTTTGGAATAACCAACGGTGTTGTATGTTTCCGAACAGTAATGGACGTAGGGTTACATGAAGCATTTAAGTATGTGGATAGTATAACAGTGTGGTGTGAATGTTGAGGTTCACAACAAAAATCTGACAAGACTGTTCGAAATGACCAAAAAGTCCGATTTAAACTTCAACGAAAGGAAACGTGTTGTCGCTGTCCGAGAAATAAAGATACTGGGGTACAAAGTTTCGCATGCTCAATCAAACCGGATCTAAAATGACCTCGTAATTCACCATTACCACGAGAAGTTAAATCATAACGTATTCTATGTCTACTCGCTTGTCAAAAGTCGTAATTTTTCTCTGCCACATGATGTCAGTGTATCAGTTGAGTCACTCAAAAACGAACGGGAGAAAAAGATGGTTAACGCTGTTGATCACAAATCAGATTTAGTCGTGCAGACGGATTCTTTTGACATTCCTACTTTAACACAACGGCAGACTGGAGGCGTTTTCCTTCAAGACGCTGTTGCCGAGCGAACGACGTCATTGTTTCTTTAGGAAGGAAGCGTTTACTATAGTCCAAGCCACCAAAAAGTGGAGGCATTGTTTATTGGAAATCCATTTCCAATTGATTACTCATCAGAAACCTGTCGCTTTCATATAAGATGTGCAAAACCATGGAAAGACTAAAACTGACAAAATTCAACGATGGCGTCTAGAACTTCCATACTACAGCTTTGATATCACATATCGTTCAGAACAAGAAAATCAAATCGTCGATATTCCGGCCCGTTCGCATTATGCGTCGTCTACTTACAACGTATCTCTGAAGGAGTTGCATTACTGTTTGTTTCAACTAGATGTGGTTTGGATGTTACATTTCATACGTTCCAGAAACACGCTATTTAGTCACTCCGTGTTGTTCGATATACACTGAATCAAAGCCGAGAATCCACGCCTAACCGAGCGGTACTTCACACAAAGCGACCGTGCTTTCCAAAGAGTTAAATGTCGACTTCATGGGCCATCTTCCGTTCGCTATTAATAAAAAGTGCTTACTAGCGATAACTTGGGAACTTGCATTGCAGGGTCTCTTTTATGCACAGCAACGAACGCAACCACATACGAACTGCTTTTTTTTAATAAGTGAACCGACTTACTCTTCCGGGTCGATCCTAATACGACCTCATTCATGATCCTCAACGTTTGAACCTTTAGTTAGGAAGGCAGACTTACTGGAGTGCAACCCACGATAAGCTAACGTCTCCTCATCTCCAACAGGAAATAGGAGGCGGTAAACACTCCTCACTTAATCTCGGAAGGGCAATTTGTACAGTCATTCTATAATGATCGCAGCTGCTGTGAAAATACCAATTCTTAATCTTTTTCTGAAAGTCAGGACTAAGTTCAGCTCGAACTTCATGTGATACCCGAATTACAGACCGACACAGTCCACCAAGAAGTCACAACTGTAGAATCTCCTTCTGAGCCTCACATCGTAAGTATGTGTTGTAAACCCTCCTAAACAATACGCTGGTTCGTGCTTGCCATCGCAATGCACTTGGCAGAATTCGGATTCTCCTCCCGTTAATGATTCACACGAAAATCTCGGTCCCGAAAAGTACTGCGACTGTTCCCGTATTCGCCCCCAAGACAAACCAAAAGACGCGTACAAAAAGGAGCATTGTTCCGCTCCAAAACGTTTGCGACCAAGGCGACAAGGACAAAGTACTAATAGGGGGCTCAGTGGCCATAAGAACATTCCCGAATCTTAAAAAGAGAAGAACATTTATCGGAAAAAATAGTTAGGGTCACTAATGGGCACAACGGAGTAAAAGTCTGACGGGTAAAAACTAGCCAAGGCCACCCTCTCGGCCGCTCTGAGCAGGTCCGCAAACTAGGACAGTCAATCGTTTTTTCCTTTCTCACGGCGGAGGCGCTTTGGGACGGTAACAGGGTGGGCGCCCTAACTGTATGGACAGACCAGATGTGACGCTGGTGTTGAAAAAATAACAATGAAGTCGTCCATCCCATTTGATGTTAATTTCACTTACGCATTTAAAGGCAATCCCCTTAAACCATTCTACTGGTAATATTGACCTTTATTTACTCCTAGAAATATTTCGTACGCATCAATTCTAGATATCGTCAACATCCATCCTTGAATCTATTTTCAACATATTCTCTGTGAAACTTTTCCCAAACAAACCATAGTAGCCAGACAGAATGTAATAAACCATCTAGTAGTGATACACATCATTATTTGCTATTATTATCAAGTTATATTTTTCTCCTTTCAGCTCACATACCAATGTTGTTATATGAATGAAGCCTAATTCCTGGATAATAAGTCTTTTATACTCACTCTTGGTTGACCGTTTGCTTGTCGATTAAATAACAGTAATCAATATGATATCTTCTTATAGTGGGGCATGTTGGTCCTCTGAGATGGACTGCAACTGACCAAATTATCGGGATGTGAGCAAGTTGCGCATACTGAGAAGTTTGTTTTGACTTCGTTGTACGTTTGAGTTCTTCCGCATCACCTGCTGTTCTTGAACTTCTGACCGGAAAAGCTCGAAGTTTCTCGTGGAGGTCCACGGACTTATTCCTTATAGTTTGCGGTATATCACCTTCATTTCATATGTGAACACCTTTCATCAAAGTACTTGGATGTTTGGGAGAAAGGTGCAAGCCAGATACATTCTGAGACTATTCACTTTCTGTATACAGGTTTATCCCGTTGAGTAACAAGTGTTACTACCGTAATATACATGTCAGATTTTGTGTACCGTATGAGTGCACCGAATTCAGGCTGAAATCGAAAACAGGGCAGCAAGTTGTCAAAGTTCCGTAGTCGGTTGCATGCATGCCTCTGTCTCTTACCGTGATGGACAGTGGTAAGTTGATAGCTATAGCCCAGGCTACTTATTCGTTTGTCTGCGAAAACGGTTCAAGGTAGCGTCGTCCGACCATGCTTGACAGACTTCATGGTGGGGTGTAAACTGCGGTTTGCTCAGGCTTTGCATCTGACCCTATCTCAAGTCCACCAGAACAACGACTACTACGTAGAGTAGAGCCAATGGATATGAATTATGCAACGAACCGATCAAACCATCATTAATCAACCGACCAGTAACGTAGTTTCTTCACAGTACGTCTGACTGGTGTCTAGACCTATCCCTATTGACCCCCCTCCGAGTAACTGTGCCGTCCCGAAGATGACTTCTCACAAACATGCGCTCGACTACGTTCGTCATTCTCAGTCAGCTGCGTTCTATCGTTACGTGAAAGTCTATCCGACGTTGTGTAACCATAGCCTTTCCGAGCGAGAGCAAGCGTGAAAACTATCAAGTTGCACACGACCACACATAATCACATTCTACTTTCTGTGGAGCTCAACGTTGTGGAATCCGTCAAATGTCCGAAGCCTTGTCAATTTATCCAGCCGATCGATTCTTAAATTAACTACTCCACTATCGTCTCCATCTGAATGCACCTCGAACCAAAGATACATACTTAATCGGGTAACTTCGTTCAGTAAAAGTATTACCGGGGTTATCGTCCGTCGAAAATTCGTGTGCAAGAATGACCTGATGTTCAGTCGCTCCTTATCACATGTCCACAAAGATGAGACACGGGGGTATGTACTATAAGAGCTGCGAAACACAGACAACTTAATGTTCTCAAGTTGAACATCACCGACAATTGATGGCAGCTGTCACATCCCCATAGACTTTCCAGTCGGCCCCTTTCGAAAAGAAGCACTAGACTCGAGTTTCGCTCTCATTAGAGCTCGTCAG
>JTDE01002377.1:47433-69104 GCA_014338405.1 Paragonimus skrjabini miyazakii
TGGATAGTCTATGGGAATGCGACAGCTGCGATCAATTGTGGGTGATGTTCAACTTAATGTTCTGTTTGTGGTTCATCAATGGGACGCACATGGTGTGCACATATCACAGATACTGCTGCACGTCATTGCGCAGATCCATTAGCCAGTTTCTTGACGACTTTTTACGTGAAAAAAACCAAACTTTTTCACGAAAAGTTGACCATATTAGCTATTGATTTTTATCACAAGTTGTACAAACAATCGTTTAAGTCATGTATTCAATGACTGTGAATATTTTTGTTTTTAGTGAATAAAACCTCGCTTTACTCCCCCTTTTTGGATGTTTGTCAGGATTGCCATGAAAATGAATTCGAAAAACAAGGTTTATGTTTATCATTGCTAGTGAAAGTAGTGGTTGTGTAAACAAATTTACATGAATGCATTCCTTCAGACGAGTGTGAAAAAGAAGTGAATCAGGGATTTCTGTTTAAAACCTACTACAGTTTTGTGTCAAGTTTATTGCTCGTATTCACCAACCCGCCCACTACACTGTTACAGCATTTAAACTACGATCCGAAGTCAGCGGGTATTCCAACAGAAACGTTTCTCCTAAACCAAGCCAAAATGTAGTTGGTACAATCCAAGAGGACTAATGTGCCGAATGAATTCATCTCCAGCACACAATCACCATTTAAGTACCGGACTAACTCTGCTTTATTCATTGTTCATTTGGACTCTTGAATAGGTTCGTTTTTCAAAACGTTGTCAAAGTTGAAGATGAATCGTCATTCGAACTGTACTTCATCGCTACACCCTCCTGTTCGGTTAACATTTTTAAGTTTTCGTTTACAACGTACACTGCCATATAAACTATGGCTATCCATGGGAATATGATTATCAGAGGTTGTTGGAACCGTCCACTTCATTCTCTGCAGTCACCTGTTGGCGCTACAACAGAAAACGCTAGCAACTACAGTGAAACACCTATTTGGACATCAAGATGGTCGTTTTATGTGCGGTTGCACACTGTTCATTAGCGGAGAAACATTCCAAAATTCAAACCAGTCGTTCGTTTAGGTAGGAGCGGTGAGCTGATTGGTTCACTTCTTATTGAGTAGGATATCTTAATGATATGCCTATAGAGATACACAATACATAAACCACAAAAAGATCTAAAGAACCAAGTTAAGGTCATGAATATCACAATGTTATTCGATTGCTGGGAATAGCAGTGGTGTTGTTCATAACGCGGATTGATGATTTATTGTAATTGGATATTCTCTGAGCTAGACATTTAGTTTTTAAACATTTCCTCACCAGACGAAGTGACATCATCAGGGCGTAAGCGTGGGGATTGTAGAAACTTGATAGATGCTTGCTCCCCTATATTCGAGTGAGTTTACCTGTCCACCTGAATTCTGACTGGCTACTTCCTGTTGCCATTAGCTATTTCCTGTTGCTTGGACCTGAATTATCATTGGCTTGTTGAATCTTGACCTGGAATCTGATTGGTTGCTGCTTGTCGGACATGTCAACGGTACGAACAATAAAGTACCTGATGCACTGTCGCGACCAATACGGGAAAATGAGCTGTCGACTGAAGCCATACCCGTGAACGCAGTATTAGTTGCCGACAAAGACATCTTGGCCAATCAGCAGCAAGACCCTGAAGTACGCGAAATATGTGAACATCTACTGGCAGGGACAAAACCCAAAACGTTGACTTCAGGAATGAACGAAATGTTACAGATCTGGGACCAGCTACACCTAGAGAACGGTCAACTCGTCGTCGATGTGGAGGTGCAGGAGGAACTGCGACCCCGAGGATTGCCATTCATTCCAGTGAACCAGAGGGAACGTGTGGTTCAGTTGGCACACACAGATGTTCACATGGGGCGAGAGAGCGTGTTCGAAATATTGCGGCGGGGGGTATTTTGGCCCACGATGCTGAAAGGTGTGATTGATTTCATTCGAGCCTGCCCCAATTGCCAACAGAACCGAGAGACAATGACGACAACACCGCCCATGCAATCAATCGTAACAGAGGAGGCCGCCCACACCTGGGGTATAGACATTTTTGGTCCACTCCCAACAAGTTCGAATAGAAATCCATACATAACTGTCATGATTGACCATTTCACACGATGGTTGGAAGCTATTCCAGCGGCAGATCAAACGAGCGGAACGGCCGCACACGCTTTCATAAACAAAGTTCTGCCTCGTTTTGGAGTACCGTACAGATTTATCACGTATCAGGGCTCGTGTTTTGAGGGGCGGCAATTTCAAGAGATGCTGAGGAATTTTGGGATTCAGTGCCTGAGAACATCACCGTACCATCCACAAACGAACGGGTTGACGGAGCGGTTCGATCGTACGATGAGGGAATGGCTGAATAGTAGAGGTAATAACTGGGAGGAGGGACTTCCAGATGTTTTGTTTGGATACTGCACGACGAAGCATGCGGCAACTAAGATTTCCCCATTTAAGCCGACATACGGGAGGGAGCCAAGACTTCTCTTGGATGTCTGCGTGTCCAGAGACAGAAAGGGTTAAGTATTGCCGTAAGAACGAAAACACGTGGGATACCGTGCACTTGGACGGACAACAGAAAGACAACGCCGAAATAAGCAAAGATATGACGTGAGGCACAACATACATAAATAGCATCCGTTCAGGATCGGAGACCAGGTGAAAGCAAGAGATTACGGCCGACCAGAAATATCCGGCAAATTTAGAAGGCGGTGTAAAGGACCATTTACCACCACCAGCTCCCAAATTAACCAAGGTCCTCAAGGGCGATGGATCGATGCTGTACATTTAGCACACTGGCACAATTGCAACAAGTTCCTTAAGGAAGGGGAGAGTGCGGTGGATTATCATACCGGTGGTGCGAGTATTCTAACACTTAGCGGAACACCTCAACGCGTGGGATGTATGTCCAAAAGCCCACAGAGAGCGGATCGGGGACAACTTGGGCGACCGAATGAGTCATCGCTTGACTGGATCGGACCAACGCGGAGACATTGCAAGCAAAATAGAATGGGCGACCAGATCGGGGACGTGATTATTCCAACACTCAGAAAAATATCTCGACACGGTCGTGGAGTACGGTCAAAGCCCACAGTGGATAGATTGCGGAAATCACGAGCGACCGGATGAGCTATTGTTCAACGAGATCGGACCAACGGACGAGAAGTGGCAGGCGGAAAGCTCCCGATAGAAGTCGCTGATCACACACATAAACTGTGCAGAAGCGAACATGACGTATGAACGGAAATCGGGTGGGTGTTGCGGACGGGAATTCGGACTCACAAACGCGAGTGCATGCGTAGCATGGTAACATGCGAGTTGGCGAAAAAGACTGTGCTTTATTGGACGCCTTTTCGCTACACTTTGACTAGGTAAGTCATTTCTTCTATTTTGGACCTCGAGTTGATTGGCTATCCATTGTCTCGCTTTGATCACCGGTCCAACCCGTTCGAGTTGCTACGTTCCAGTTTGCCGGCATTTATGCCTAGCGATGCTTACGTCTATTCATGCCTTTGGTTTGCACTGAGTTATAGGTTTTTTCCAGCATGATGTGCATGTTTGCTGACCCGGTTAGTGAATGCCAGGTCTCGAGAAATTCTCTTGCGTGTTTGGTGTTTGCCTAAATAAGGATTTCTGTAGAACTCCGGTTGGAGGTGTGTCCAGCTGGATCCTCTTGGACGGTGATCAGAAAATCTGTGTTGTTTGATGACCAGTTCGTGTTCGTGTATACCTATAGATGCTTTTCGTCTGATTTGGCCAAATTAGTGTTGTCCGAAGTCATTGCATTAGGTTGTGTGTACAACGTGTCGTCTATTGGCCGATCTGAACTGTTCTATTGGTTTTGATGATATTCTTTTTAATATGGCTGTTGGTTTGTGCTCTAGTGTGATGCCGTGTAACCTCAGAATTCCAGCGGTCAGATAGAAACGATGTGGAGGAGGTAGCTCAGTTTCGTGTTACTAATTTTAATTGCCCCATTGCAAACGTTGCCCATAATGCCGAAATTCGGATGGATAGGGGATTCAAATCGTAGACCCAACGGTAACCTTTCCGAACCTCGTTAAGACAATCCATCTTTGATGAGCACAAACCAAAATGAAACCGATCACTGCTCCGCGTCGATTTGAGGATGTACTCCATAAAGTGTTGCACTAAACGATACGCTTTATAACGTGCAATTTCAGTGGCAACAGAATGTAGTCAAAAACGTTGCCGTTACAGTATCAGCTATCGGGAAGAAATTCACGGTTGTGTTATCTTGATTCACCAGTTAAAACGTAATAATCTCGTTTACAACTCAATTTGCGTTATTAAACGATTACTGAGACAGGACTTACTCGAGTCGTCATAACCTTGGTTGCGCATGCGTGGTTTAAGTACACTGAGTGTAATGTTTGGTAAACACAACTGAAAACCTGACCGGAGTTCTTATCTCGACCGTGGCAAGGATATGCACTAATGACAAGATCTGATGAAGGCAAAACTCGTGTCTAGTGCTTTTTTAAAAATGGGCTGGTTGGAAAGTCTATCTGAATGCGAAGGCTGCGATTAAATGTGAATGATGTTCAACGTGAATTTAACCAAATCCCTGACTGCTCATCAGTAAATACAACTGAGCTCAACTTAATCAAACACTAGTTACTTCCGGCCATACACTGTGTGACAGATTACCTATATGGGAAGCAATGGTCTGAATGAGTTGAAAGTGTTTGATTTACTTCAAGAAAGGACTAATTTTGACAGACAGCCTTGCACAGAAAAACGTAAGTGGTGCTCACACCAGTCTACCCGACTTCTGAGACCCATTTTGCGATATTATCAGGGCATGTTGTTCCAAGAGTTTAAACTACTACGTTAAAAAGTTACAGAAACCTGACACCAGCTCATAATATTGCAATCACTTAGACATTTCAGGCTCGACGACAAGTGAGACTAAAATTTACGGCACACCGTCGTCTTGATGAAAATCACACCAATATAAAATACACTGATATTTCCAGTTTCATGAGAACAGCATATTGTTCAGTACGTTGTGTTAAGAGGCATATCTAACGGAGCAGCCAGTGCGTCTCATGCCGTATTGATCGGTCGACCCAGTTCAGATGGTAAGGTGGTGAGTGGTGATATGGTTCCATTCGGCTAATCTGATCGAAAAACCTGTGCGTTATCTGGACTGCACTTTCCTCGAGTTTGCTTTCTGGTGCCCCTTCTAATATGATATACTCTCATACCCTGACTGACACATTTGATTCACTTTGCGTCTGACCCCATGTATGATCGTCTCCTTTGATTTGCTTCACGTCCTGTCGGCCATGTGTGGTAATCACTTCGTCCCATAAAGTTAGAGTCCTATGGCTTAATCCTAATTCGTTATTCTAATAAATAGCGTGGCCGCGTGTGATGAAAATCTACTCGATTCACCGCTTATCCAAACCCCTACACAATATGAGTTCTAACAAGGGACCAATCCAAACGTCGCGTTGAAGATACTACATCAGGATTGGATGAACAGTCTCAACGTAGCGCCTTCCGTTATTTGCCAATTTTTTTGCCCTGTGTTGCACCAATTAACGTTCATTTTATGACTTTGTATGTGCTAATACGACCAGCCAATGCGTGACTATGATTTATTTAGTAGTGTTGTACATCCATAAATCTGGCTTCTCGTCTCACGAATATGAACTGCTCACTGCAACCAATACGAGGTTTTCTGCTTATTACTTGCGTGGGAGGTTTCAAGCCGAGTACGATTTCTAGGGTTATTTGAAGTCCCTAATTCTCGGTACTGCACCGCTTCACTTATTCGCGGCTTTCTGTCGAACAGTTAATCGTGTAATAAAAAGCACGATCGGATACTTTGTGACTGTGATTTATAGTTGTTTATAAAATAGCACGTGACTGTTAAGCACAATGCGTTCCAAGTGCATCTCCAGTCAGCACTCTTTAGTTTGGGTTGTGTTACGTTAATTCATCGGCCTTATGCGTTTACCTTTATTTCGATGTCTATATTTCAAAAGTTACGTATTAACTAGCCCCATTTCTTCAAACGTTTCGTCGTAAAATTCTCTCTTTTTCTTTTCTACCGATCGAGCGTCAAATGTACACACAAGGTGTGAAAGGTTGGGTGATATCAAAACAATCGTGGTTGTGGTAAACACCGAACAAGAACATCCATGCATCTCCTCTGTACTCACTCCTTGGTTGGCTTAAGTTTCACATCGGATATTGTAACACTATATTGATCAGGCTTAGTACTTCCTCTGATTGGATGTAAATAACCTCGACCGGTTATTGAAAGTGATTTTTTATAATTCAAGTTAACTAGACTGTAAATATAGGGTACGCTTATTGAAACGTTGCATTACGACAATTTAACTTCAAAAATACACTTACCCTTGGTTCAATAACCATCGGATAAACCGGTCGACGAACAATTGGTTTTGGTGACACAGACGAGTCCCTTGCTACTGCATTATTGATCACTGGGCCTTCAATGCAGGACACTCCTCGGGTTCGATCTGATAGAGGTGTGGCTCTTCCGGATGTGGCAATAAAATTAGAAGGTGAATAGGATCTAGGGATCGGTGATGGTGCGTAATCGATAATTCTCGGAAACCTTACTAAACCCTCTATCATGTTTGATGAACCGTTTACATCGGAAGACAGAGGTTGATGCTTCTTGCGGAATTTCCTACCGCTTAGCGACAAATGGACAGAAGAGTGTTTTACTGGGGAAGCAACCCATATTCGACTATCTGGGTTCTGTGTATTGGAGGGCATTGGGCTTCGACTTATCAGTTCGATTTCCTCGCCGATATCTCGTTTGGGTAGAACCGGAGATGGTTGATAGCTGGCCGGATATGACGCATAACTGGATGAAGGAAAGTTGTATGTCGGTGTCTGAGTCCGTTCACCAACTCCACAGCTCGTATCAGCTCCGCTGAACTTGCGGTTGCGCTGTACTTCATCCAAAAACAAAACATTTCGCCTGTTTCCTGCATCTATGGATTGTAAAGAGGTGACTGAGGCATTTGCGTGACCCCAGGTTGATGCGGATGAAGAGGGACGTTGTGGGGTTGTGGATCGAAGGTCAGCAAGAGACGATTCGCTTCCCGAATGTTCACAGATCGAATCGTTGTTCCACTTCTTTCTTTGGCTTTTGGAACGGAGGATGGATTTTTTCGGCTCTTGACTGTTTGTAGACTGAAAAACGGAGAGAGATAACATTGACTTCATTGGGTTTTGAATTGGATCAGCGTTCGCTGACTTGACAAGAATGAACCTGATTCCAAAAGTTGAAAATCTTGGTCACCGAGTACCCGAGAAGGGATCACGAACTTATTATTGCTTTTCACTCGAAACTCCCAATTAATCAAGTCACCACATGAATAACTGCCTGTGGATATTCAGGCATAATCTACGAAGCGTTTTATTATTTGAAATAGATTAAAAAGTTTCGAACACTCGATGGTCATAGTTATTTTTTACATTTCATTACCAACACAAGGCTCCGTCGAATCGGCGGAACGATTTACTGATTTGGAACTAATTTAGGTAGTTGAGAGCTTGATCAGCATACTGATCATATAGTTTCGGGTCATTAGTCAGTTAAACAGAGGCAGGGGTTAGCACCACGTTCTACCTGTCAATGCTGCTAGAATGGTTTAGTTAAAAATTAAATCGAACACAAATGATGCAAACAACAATAACATTTGTTTTTGAAGTGAACTGTTTTTTGACGGCGAAACACTTAGTGGGGATAGTTTGGTTATTTGTGTTCACCTCATCCGGACTTCCACCCAAGTAAAATGGACTAATCTAAGATTGAGCGTGGCAAACAAGCTTGTTTTCAGTGTTTCATCATCCAGCTAAACACAACGCATTTATATGGTTTGGACAAGGGTAGTACAACAATAGGATGAGGGATGGTAAGCGTTAGTGACAAGTTAGTCAGACTCGTGAAGTCTAATTATGTAATGCCAGTAACTTGGGTTGTAAACGTTTTTGGACAATCGATACGCATACGTAACTGATCGACTCGGGCTATTGATACATGGCCACGGGAGGCTCAGTGTTTTGACCAGATGTTTTTGTGAGCATAGTGGGTGTGAATGTGAGCGGATTGCAATGGCTTCTGCAATGGCTGGTAGACGACCTTTGACCCACTTCGACTGCACTCCACAGACTCCATAGATTAGCTTGAACAAATCGGCTAGGTTGATCAGATGATTCGATTCGACTGAGTGTGCAGCCACCGCCGATGGACAAGCCTTTACCGATTCTTGAGCTAGCCACGTCGGATGATGCTCCCACATGCCTTCAGATAGAGTCGCCTTGTTGAGCGGCCTATATAGCTTGTCCCACAGGAACAAACAAAACCGCAAACAAACAAAAAATTTAAGATTTACCGTAAAGTACTTCAGAAATAGTGATCGTTGGTTTCACTTCTAGTATGCTTGACCTTCATGACTTTCATCGTAATCACAAGCGAACGTTCTTTTGTAGTTCTTAATTCTTATTTACTGTCCTAGATAGATTCCAGGGTAGCCTCATGTTTTCTGTCCAATGCCTAATCAATGCTACTGAGCACATTAATCATAACATTGTATTCGATAGTTTGTTTGAGGAGTTCGCTATTCATTCCAGTTTCTAATTGACCAGTAGCTTGACCGAAGTAACTACGTAACCCGTTTCAACATCTGGCCCTAGTCACTTCTGTCTACTTAGTAGGTGGGCTTTTACTCATCGACTGTCTACAAAATTCGAAAAACTACACCATATGATCTTCTATCAATGAACAATCTACTTTGGAAACAATTTATCCAACCAACAGCTACGGTCCTATGTGGTTTCAACTCTCAATAGTGCCGTTCATCATCATCATCATGATCATAGACAGCAATACATCAGTGGTTCACACTTTTACTTAACTGCCACACAACCACGAACGAAAAAAAAGAAAGAAAACCTATATGTGAAGAGGGTTAACAAAGAAGGGGAGGGCAATGGACTTAGCTACTAAAAATAACTACGTCTATATTCAAACATACAATATCAAGGCGCCTACACCTTGCAAACAAACAACCGAGCTGTAAGTGAAAGTAAGGCGCAATCAGCAAGACAGCTTCCTTATGGCTTTCACTGCTACGCGTCATTAGGTGCACTCCACAGACAACTTGACCATACAACGACAACATTCATGCCACTGAGCTCGGTTTACCATCATCTCACTTAACGTCTCAAGCCACTGACTCTGCGAGTCACGAGGCCCCAGCCTGGTAGACGAACACGATCTACAGCGACCAACCCCTTCGTGAACGATTTCATTTGTCTACGCCAGGTCATTGTCTCTCCACCTCGCACCTTACGCCATTCGGCCGCAGCGTTGGCAAACAGTGCTCGGTGTGGCAAACGACTAGCTGGCATCCCTAGTACATGACCTAACCATCTAAGTCTGTGAAAATGTAGTGACTGAACAAAAGAACTCGTTTGGCAATCAATGTTAAACACCCACTTCCTAACCCCCTCGTTGCTCACTCGTTGGTGCCACTCGATACGATTCGAGTGACTGAACTCAGACATCGATGGTCAAATACCTGAAGACGGTTCATGTCCTCTACCCTGAGTGGCCGGGTTTTGTTGTCGTAAAGTATTACACCACTCACTGTTGTCTGATATACACGACCCTTAAGCTTCAGAGAGATACCCCTCTATCACCACATGTGTCTCAGATTAGTAAACACCGCTCTAGCCTTGAAAATGCGCGCCTCTGTATCATTCCCTACATCTACGCCGTCGGTGATGCAGCTTCCCAGGTATACAAATCGGTCAACAACCTCCATGACTTCATTATCTAACATTAAATCTATGTAATTACAGCAATCTTGCAGAAGCACTTTGCATTTTGAAGCTGCAAAGTGCATTCCGAAGTACTTAGCAGAACGCGAAATAGCGTTTAGCGTTGTTTGTGTCGCTTGAAAGTTGTCAAACAACAACACCTTATCGTTAGCATAATCAAGATCAGTCAGCCTTCCACCAGGTATGAGGTCCACACGGGCATCATTCGAGTGCCGCAGACAGTCCTCCATTATTTCATCCACGACGAAATTGAACGAAAATGGTGAAAGGGGACAGCCTTGACGAACGCCACTGCTGGTGCTGAAACTGTCAGATAATTCACCGTAAACCCTAACCCGAGCTGAAGTATGGGAATAAAGTGCCGGCAGTATGTTCACATACTTAGTCAGTACACTTCTGCGTTTAAGTGACTCTGAAAGTGTAGATCGATTCACCGAATCGAACGCATCTTTATAGTCGAGGAATAAGGCGATTGTTGGCCGATGATACACATGACGCTGTTCCAGAATTTGACGAAGAATAAAAATGTGATCTATACATCCCCCCAGGGCGAAACCCTGCCTGTTCTTCTCTACTATTTAATTCCCGAACTGCAGTGAGTCGACGAAACATAGTGGATATCAGAACCCTAGAAATGACTAGGGTCAAACTAATTTCCCTATGGTTTTCACAAGAGCCCCCGGCTCCCTTTTTAAATATGAGAACTATTATCGAGTGATCCCAGCAGGGAGGGATTTTTGTCGTCCACACAAGTTGAAACAACTGATTCAAGGTCTCTACTCACACCTCTCCATCTTCTTTGAAAAGTGCCAGCACGATATCATCTGGACCAGCAGCCCTATTACGATTGGGAGCCGAGATGCAGCTGCGAACCTCAGTCTCAGTGGGTGGTTCCAAATCTACCGACCAGAGTGCTGCATCACAAGTTTGTGGTCGTTCTGTTGTTCTGCTGCCATCAGTATGTAGAACATACCAGTAGCCCCTACTCTGTGAGACCAGCAACTACCTGTACAGTGCAGTGAATTAGGTCTCACTAACTCCAAACTAATTACATACTCATTTAGTCCGAAGGATCTTTGAGTACAGGTATGGCGCCACTAAGGGACTGTCGTATGAATCGTTCACGATTTGTTCCCCAATGTGTATACGACGCTTCAACCGTGCTTAAAGAGTTAGCTCTGAGAGGCCATGGACTGGAATTCAAGTCTTGATAAGTGCATCAATGAAGAGCCCTAACGAGAACAAATCTGAGAAGTGTTCCTTGAGCTTTGTGTTCTCGCTATAAGACCTTTCGAGGTCATGATGTGATGTTCGTTCTTATTTCTATTTCTGAATTCGTAATGAGTTTGTAATCTAAGGAGTAATGGGACAATATTCTTGCTTACCAAACAGATCATAGTTATCGATCTACTTAACAAGATGGCGTATGACGTCGGATTTAGTTGACTAAGGTGAGATATAAACATAAACGACCACTGTACACTGGGATGCGAGTTGAACACAATGTAAACCAAATCTGGTACATGTTAATGAGAAGACAATACAACAGAATAAAACTAAGCATTTAGTACCTATCCACTGTAACGTTCTGGAGTCATACCGTATTGACTTGGTGAGGCAATTCAGTTCTGTATAGCAACCTTCGGTTGATTTGAAGAGGTTGTCAAATAGATTTGACTAACTGAGCACAGCGGATTCACGGAAACGTTTTCTTGTGCAGAGTTGGTATTATAGCTACATTTTTGCCCTTCCGCATGTTACGCGTTATCATAACTGAACCAGAAAATGTCACTTGGACAGTGACGACGGTGACAGTAGAATTTATTAGTACACCAACGTTATAACAAAATAGACACGAAGTGCACCCTGCCAACCCCATCGAATATTGCGAAATATATTTTGCTCGGACCAGATAAACAATTCAGGAATAGCTCATCATAGCAACAATATCGGATAAGTCGTTTAACTGGCACAGCGCATTTTCTCGGAGTCTGAGTGTAACTAATCCTGAACAACTTATCGCAGTCTGTCATATTAGAATCTTTGTCAGATGAATTCAAGTTCAACCTTGACATGAACTCTCAAATCGCGAGACCAGGTGTTCAGATGGCTTGGAAATCAAAAGCAGAATGACATATTGACGATACGAGTGACCTCTCCCCAACGCGGCTGGCCGACTGTCGTCTTCCTCGTGTTGAAATGTATAATCACACGGTTGATTGCTTATGATCGGGTTTTTATGTCCACTTTTCTAAAACTCTTCTTTATTTGTAATCCCACATCTACTGACGAAACAGATTCGTTTTCCTCAAACCATCCATCGAACTTCTCCTTCTAATATTTCAAAGTAACTTGAAACTTACTCAAGCATACTCATCTTCCTTCCATCAGTACGTCTCTTATCCATTTTAAAGCGATCAATAAAGACACCAATATTCAGTCGTTTTATCTAGTGAAGAAAAACAGGTCTTCTAGTTGAAACTTCTGGTCACTATGTTCCATTGGAAATGATTTATAGGTAACCAACGAGATAGTTGGCAATATGAGCCAGCCCCCTTGTGGTAAGCCCTATTTAAGGAACACACGATGTGTGAATAACACAAACTGACAATGCTTAGATTGAATAGTCTACGTAGAAAATCTGTAGTTTACGGCTTCGACGGACAAACCAAAAACAGTTTACATCTAAAACAAAAGGAACAAAACCAGCATAAATGTTTAAACAAAATACACAAGTAAACACTAATTTAAATCCAACCTAACATTTCTGACTTATTGCAGACTACAAAAGTAAAGCGTCGTTATACACTTCGGTGTTGAGTGCAACATGTTTTCTTCAACTGACCATAACAGCCTGACCATAAATCACTTTTATCTGTTCAACTAGTTTCCAGAAACAACACTGGGAAATTTTAACACACACTACCTCTAATCAAGGTTCAGGTAAACATACGCTTTTCTGTAGATTTCAGTCAACTGCATGCCACTGACAGAAACTACACGTACACACATTTTATGTTGATGGAATGTGAATTTTCTTTGATAAACCTGACTCGGAATTTCAAATTAACATTCTATTAGCTGTCTGCAAACTCTTGACCTACACACTGACAAAACACACACATTGTGTTCCAATGTCGGACTAGAACCGCTCACAACAGTTCACTCCAACGAACCGGTTTTTATGAAACTTGGTGCGTTGACAAAACGAGCAGAAAGGTAGGTTTATAAACACAGAACATCAATTTAAATTCTTCTCGTAGATCTCATTCGAAATATTTCTCAGCGAGCATGCAAATACACTCGGAAAGAGAAAGTTGTTTTGGAGTAGTCATCGCCGAATTGGCATTCACGAGGCTAGCACTTTGTCCTGATTCTAAACCACCCAGCTAGTGTTTTGCAGACAAATGGAAAACTTCTATACACATCCAAGTGAGGTTAACTTGAGGCCTCACACAACAGTGGTCGTCAAGGTCATACTTCATACTGGGTTGAACATCCGCATTTACTAATAACCTAAGAGAAGAATGTGTTTAAGTATACCACAGTATCTGCGTTTGTTTTCAAATAATTCACGAGCTGTAACCTCTTTCAAGTCGATGTACAAAAGGTTTTGGTCTCGCTTATTTCAGCGGAGAGCATTCTATTCCATTTTGCGCTAGAAACAGCCAATCCGAAGCACATACCTACTAATCTATTACCAGGATCCTAAACGCGAACTTTCTGTCTATAAACTGCGTTTGTTAGATCACTCGATCTCAAACGAAACACATTTGAATGCACAGCATTTAACCACAGAGGTATAGTTTTGTCCTATTCTAAAGATATTGTGGTTATTGTCTGTTAAATCCAGGCAAGGGCTTCACGAATCAGATCTGTTAGCTACATCTTGTATTTGATACGTTGAATGATGTTCTACTTCAAGCTGCTGTATACGTCCCTGTTACACCCCTTGTTACATCAAACTGATGTACCACATGTGATACCCCTATTGACGATTGAGCGCTAATGACCCAGTCAGTAGGCAATAGGCAGAGTATATAATCTGATCATTGATAAGGTATAGACATTCGACCATTGACGTGCGTTTATTTCGGAAAAAGTAACTGAGACGTGATGTCAGAATGAAGATAAGGAGACGGGCAGATCATCAACGTGCTATCGCTTACATAAGTTTTTGGAACTCAACGTACATCGCGTTGAACTTTAAAGAATCCTGACATGAACCACATCACCACTAGTGTCTTGTGTGTGTCGTTTAAATCTTAGCTTCTGCTATTACAGTATTGGCTTTTTGGGATCAGTTTTCACTGTGAATTTGATCATTCATTCATTCCAACTATGAAACAACGAGTGGTCCTTTACAACCAGGTAGCCATGAACTGTTTAAGTTTACGTTTACATATTACTTACGACCATTGTCAAATACGGTTGAGGACAGATACAACACTGTGTGTGCTGTGTGTGTAGGCAAGGGAATCCAAATGTCGTATCATCAACTAAAGAACTATTAAACGATTGTTGGAAAAGTGATACCTCCCAGAAAATGGTATACCCCATGTCCGGAACTTATTGACGACTAAGGCGTCAGAAAAAACTAACAAATGGCATAACATTAAGACTGTACTGTAACAAGAAGAGCTACGATACGATGAAACAGTAGACTGTTATATACATCAGAACTTAAAAACAAGTTGAACTAGACAAAGAAGCAAACATCCAAGCAGAAAAGGTTGTATGATCCAATCTAAACGGATATGCACAAAGGCAGTGTTACAAGCATACTGGATTAATACATGGTAGCCAATGTAGAGGGGAATGCTATATAAACCTATGTACATGTCGTGGCTGAACGCAATAATGGTCAACCGTAAGAGTTATACATCGTAACCTACGGAAAGTCCTGTCTGTACGGACAGGTGAACAGTAGTACAACTGTATCATATATACCTGATAGGATTTATTTGTATGTTGGTTTTGATTGGATCTCCACTCATCGTTACCGGAACAGTTACTTACGGATATATCGGTGATCACAGAAACTGTACGTGACCCACGGACTACTGAAAACACACGAAGTCACTTAAGTTACAGTCTCTGTTCATTCTTGTGCAACAATTTCAGTCGTCACCTAAATTCATTCGAATTGGCCCCTGTAGTATATCTTTACAAATAATTATTCAATGACCTCGTGGTATCATTCCTACATTCAGAAATGTGATGGGTAGACAAACTGTATTATTCGAGATTCTTAAATACTTTTTTCAGAAGGAATGGTTGGAATTTCCGCATTTTATAATCAGTTTTGAATGATTTCCGACGACCCTGTTTAACTGAACGAGTTTAATCTGAAAATTCTGTATTTTTCTGGCCATATTGAAATAGTTTCCAAACGTTGGCTTAGGCCCTAAAGTCATCGCCCTTCGCTTATGTGTCACACGAAAATGGTTCTCTTAATTTGCCGACAGTTAGTGTCCATAACATCTACAAAAATAATGTTTGTTTGACTGATGTTAGGTAAACCCCAATATTTCCGAGCTCCTGGCGTGGCTTCGTAGCTCAGCGGGTAGAGCGCTTGTCACATTTGGGCCTGGTGTTTGTGACGGTTGTTCGAATTCACAATTGAGTTTCATCTGAAAAAGTCAGTAAACTGAGTGACTTTCAAAGCAGTCGGAATCACGAGCTGAATTCCGTGGTCACCTGATGCTAAGATCGCTCAACACAGACAGTGTTGCATTCTTGAAACAAATATGAACAGGAAAACGTTTGAATGTGGAATTTGTCCTGGGATAGGCGGGAAAGGGACCTAGTCCGACTTCAAGTCAATACCGGATAATTTTTCGACAGAAAATGAACTCGAAGACCTTATGGGGGGCAAAAAATGAGAAATCCGACTAAATCATGCAGTGAGTTGGCAACTAAAATCATTGAAATAGTGGGTGGTCGTACGGTAATCGCAATCGTGAAATGCACATATAGGAACACTTTGTTACCTGCATGAATGCGGGTAAAGAAAATTACGTTATGCCACAAAAATATATCGCAAATAAGAAGAATGTAGCTGAAAACTACAAACGTGCTAGAGGGAAAATCGCAAGAAACGTATTTCAATTTGCTCTTATTGATCTACATTCCTTGTCAGTAGCGAAGAAAGTTACGAGATGATAAATGCATGAGAAACACCGAACTATGAACCTGTCGTTATTCAGAGGAGCTTCTCATCAGAAGAATATCAAGTAGCAATCTAGATATAATGTACCAACCAAAAAGAACATGTTGGAAGTTGTGCGAGTGAACTAAGTAACCAATGATCAGAGGGCTGTGGAAAGTTACCGCAAACATAAAACTTGCGCAAATTATTGAACAAAGAATGGTATTAGTTCACCTTAAAATTTCACTGAATAAAATTAACTGAATTTTACCAAAAAGTTGCGTAATGTTTAAGACCTACTGATAGGGTGTGCAAAAGTAGAACGTATCAGTTAAAATGTAGAAGTTCATTGGGTTATGTCTCTAAATTCTCTTTGACAGCCAGACCGGAACTTCTCTATTCTACTAGAATTTAAAAATGGTCAAGAATGCTGACTTTTATTGTGACATTCTAGAGGATACACCGAGTAAATCGGACATTTGTGTCCGAGTTTCGCAGCAGACTGAAGGAACCATCGGTAAAAGAGATACACTGAACGGCAGCTTACTGTAATGTAGCTTTAAAAGGGTGAAGAGAAGTTGACTGCAGTGTTAATACGAACGATAATCAGTACAGCTGATGACTAGTCAAAGGTGAGATTGATTTATATTCTACATACTTTTATGGTACAAGCATATTTGGTATCCATTAAATGAACACCTACTCACAGTCAGTAACCAGTAGGTCAAAAATTCTTCGTTAAGTTGAAATGGACAATTTTATTGTATCTACTAAGTAAGATTTTCGTTGTGCATAGATAATCCTGGATCCCTTTGAATGTATTAGATACTAAGCCGGTACGGCTGAGAAAGTAAGCATGATAGTCCAATCAGTACTGTTGCGAGGTTAATGGAACAAGAGTTAACACGCCTGTCTGACGCACACGATTGCCAGAAGAAAGTCTTGTCTAGACGAGGGTGAGCTCTGTTAACATCGGCATTGGGGACTGTTATATTGCCACGTAACCAACTGGTCAAAAGCCCACATGGACTGAAAGCTGTGACCAATCATGAACAGTACACACATTTCACCATTTATATTTTCGGACACGCTGTAGTTACCTGTTAACTCTAATCTGAAAAGTGCATGCAAAATGCAACCCACAGAATTGTCTGAATATCCAACAGTTGAAGCCATACCGCAGCAACAGAATTGGGGCCTGACAGTACAAATGACCAGTTATTTGCATTGTTGTTTGACTATTTTCTTCAAAGGACGGACTAATCGATCAGCTGAACTAAAACAATGCATTGCTAACTGGCATTGAGGAGTCCGGTCCCACAATTTGTGTCTCGTCCATCCGCTGAACGATGTGAACTAATTACATTCATTAGACCAGCGTTGCACCGTGTGATCCGCTTAGGATCGATGCAAGTAGCCACACCGCACAGCTAAAGGTCAATGAGGTGCCATGTTGGTGTGTTAGTCGGACAGATCGATAAATCGATGTGATTGAATTTAGATGAAGCCAACGGTTTGTGAGTGTATGCACATAATGTTTGCGTGTGCCTGTGGTAGAAAGTAAGAAAACAGGTCGCCTTTCTAACAATGCACAGAATGGCATGTGTTGACCTTGCGCAAAAACTGAGACCCGCATACTTTGAACAGAGTAGAATTTAAGCTATCTTGTTCGCCACTTATGCAAGCGGACGTAGTCGATGGTTCTAAAAGCAGCTGACACTTGAAAAAGAATTAATCACCTTGAGATCGTTCAAGCGTATACAAAGTTAATGAGTGTAAGAGTGACTTGTTCTGGAAACGGTAGGGCTCTCACCAACAGCTCGATGTATCTTTACAAGTGCACTGCATGAATATCCATACATCCGGAGGGTATGAAGCAACTCGCCGTTGTTAATTCTGTTTAGTTCTCGGTATCACTGGGTTACGTAACCTTTGTGCAATTTAAACAGACATTAGTTCACGCGACTTAGGAAAATTGTGTCGAAATCGGAATGCTGATTGACAAAACATACGCGTTTGACGATCGATTACGATGTAGAATACTTACAGATAAGTCATGATTCTGTCTCAGGGTGGTTGATGGAAGGATACTCGCGTAGATCTCCAATTGTGTGCGATTCAACGAACACTTGGACACTCACTTAATGAGGGACTGTGACGCTTCAATCCATAAATGAACCACTCTTTGGTTAACGGAGATTGGTGGGTCAGACGTTCTGGATCAAATCGTAAGTGATTTGTAGGATATCCGCACCAAGTTTTGTACGAATGAAGTCAGACAACTTGGGCGTCGTGTTTAACATGCAATTGACAAATGGATTGAGAATAACATAACGTTATCAGCAAGTTGTAATACTCTACGTTTCAATCACCTCAGGTGGCCTTCCTCAGGAGTGTTGTAACCGGATTCACTGCCGGGACCACGGCCACGCTGTTCATGAGGCAACCGTGTTTACCACTGCGCCATTGACCTCACGTTGGGCACGGCCGAATTATAATATGTGAACGCTCAACCACTTTCGCTTGTGAGTAATGATCAGGTTGCCCGATCGTCTCGAAATGGAGACACAGTAACTGTCCTGTTAACACCAATCGATGACCTCTCGACTAGGACTTCTCTCCAAGTTGAAATAATAGAAATCATTGACTTGTTCAGCGGTATTTGATTACTGATGAGTTGTAGGGCATTTTGATTTTCATGTGGATTGAACATCACTCACAGTTGATCCATACAATTTCTAGTTCTTCCGTTTAGTCTTCTTTTATTACTTTCCGACCTTCTTAGTAGTGTCTTCTTTTGGGATATTCTAAGTCAATGTTGAGGTGGGCGGCAGTCCATGCCACACTATCTTCTGGTCAAGCTAATAGCTGCTATGATGATGACCCCTGTGCAAACCGGAAGCAAAATTGTAATGTGCTCACTCTAAACGTGTGTTGGCCACAGTATGACTGGTCCATACAATTTTCTAACTTACCAAACAGACAGATGAAGTCAGTTACCGTAAGTTAATTGCAATATGGCTTAGGCAGTTGCCGAAGATAGAAGAAAATACTTCAACTGTGAGTTATTTTGCCGTATACTTTAGACTTAATGGAGTCTCTAGAGTGGCAAAAATGTGACCAGCAATAAAATACCATACTTCAGAACAATGTATCACTTGAGTCGTCGTATAAAGTTTACCTCAGTATCCAGTATTTACAGACTACTGCCGTACTAACATGTTACGTCATAGCACGCTTTCGAATCTAACCTAACAATTCCATCGAAATGTGGTTTGTCCTATTAAAAACGCCACAGAATAATGCAATAACAAGTAGGGGTTGAAAAAACTAAACATTTTGCTAAGGGAACTGGTTATGGACCAGTATGTGACAAAATTGATAAAACCGATGACAAGGCGCTTGCTAGAAAATGTTAGTTGTAGAGAACAGAATGCGGATCTGTGAATGTATACTAACATGTTTACTTCCGGTTCTCATCTCATACATTAGGTTCAGGGTACATTTTGGACCTGTTCGATAATCAAGGTTGATTAAATGTAAATATACGGTCACGTTTCCAAAATAATGGGAGAAAATGTGCAATAAATGATAATTAACATTCATACATTTCCAAGAAGTCTGCGACATTCCATCAGCCAAGATGTTAGGTGCCACGTCTAATAGCAAACCGTAGGTCTTAGCTTTACACGGTTTTATTTGACTTGCAAGCGTGACTGAATTATCACATCTAAACATCCAGATACATGCATCTGTTTGTGATTTTTAGGCAACCTGGAGAGGAGTCAGGACAGATTTTCTGTCAGCCACATTTGAAAAGTAGACAAATGCTTAAAGTCAGTTCTGAGGGAGGTCGAACACTTAAAAGTCAATGAAGACGATTTGTTTGAACTTGTTTTGCTGCCTCAACCTTTTTACTTTTTCTAGCGATAGAGTGACCTATTTTTAACTCGGTCAGCTGTGTCTCTGATGAGGAAACGTTTGCTGGCACGTGATTACCGTCTGCGGAATGGTTAATACTGATTTTCTGAACATAAAACAATACGTTAGTCTCGGATACACCGCCAGCAATTTTTTTATGATGCCACGTCCTACAGGCAACAACCATTCCAGTATTTCGCGGTTGTCCCAATTAACAGATGTGGTCTCCAGTGTGTAAAATTAGCGGTTCAATATTTCATTAATCATTTTGTCAAACCTGTGAGAGTTGGGTGAAAATATACTTCGCAGTCCTGCAAGAGTCACCAGACAGAGATTCTAGTTGAATGATAGTAGTGAACGCATTCGGACAGAATTTGCTGTTGGGCTTTCCATAAACTAAGCATTTGCTAAGCATTTGACACTATCGGGATAAGTCTGTTATGTTTCCTGGTACTTGTTCAGGTCAGGTGTTTTACCAAGGATACAAAGGACCAGTTCTGTACTTAGCTTTCCGCCATCATTCACTGGACACCAATGAGCAGCCGCGTGGGTTCGATACAACTCACCGGAATTGTCGAAGTCATTGACGGCGGCAATAGTCTACTCCATCTCTGTGATGCCCACGTTATAGTAAGCAAAAATATCTCTTTCTAGTTGAATGCGAACGATATCGCAACCTGGACTCATCCACTATTCTGTACCTGATTATGTGATAGTACAACACAGCGCCCCTTGTGATGCACTTATCCATCGAGGGATGCGCAAAAATGAGTGGGACATGGATCAAAAGATGATTAGGACCAAGTTGTTCAGAAAATTTTGTCAATCACTGTATCGTAGATCATCTGACTAGCAGCGCAGCCTAGACATTTCGGAACCTCGAGGAAATGGGTTATAGTACAAAGTGCAGTTACCGTTTCTCTCAAAGACACTCTGGCAATCGCTACTCCCGACGGTACGTAGTAACATCTTTAGGGAGGGATAATGGCAACAGCCATGGAGGCAATCGATAATCAGTGTCAGAAACACTTGATCAGCTTAATGACTTGGCTTACTACCATTGACAGAATGGCAAAGAGTGACCTGTCATAGAAAGTCATCAACAAGTTACATATTCTTGCTCAAGTTCTAACGGAAATTCCGATGGAAATTGGACGAGTACGAAGTAGAAAAATGGTAAGCGAAGGTGAATTTTTAGGAGAACTTTTGAAGCACGGCAGTGCGATTTTAGAACATACTTTCTCCTTCATTTGAATCATTTACTCTGGGAGCAGATGGCATTCCTACAGTAATTCAAAGGTACTCTCAGTTTATCTCCATTCAATGGCATGGAGGGGCAAACAAAGCAAAGACAATGATCAGGAAGTCAGCCTGCTGGACCATGCTAGAAATGCTCTAGAAAGAATCTCACTCATTCGAATTGATAAAAGAATTTCAGGAACATTGTGAATTCAGGTTCAATTACAGTCAAACTATCAACGTGTTCATCGTTGGCCAAGTCCAGTAAATGTGCTGTGAATGTAACCAGTTAGTGTATGCTGTTTTTTGTAGATTTCACCGAGGCTTTTCATTATACGGGCGGTGAAGTTTTGTGGATGGTGTACGGTACATATTGGATGCTCATGAAAGTTAATTGTTTTACTTAAAAACGTTACAGATGGGTAGGAAGGCAAAGCTGTGGTCTCGTTGAGCTACCACCGATTTTTCTTAAATAATAACTGGCAAGGGCGAA
>JTDE01002377.1:69204-106057 GCA_014338405.1 Paragonimus skrjabini miyazakii
GATCCAGCCTAACTTAACTTGTAGTTGACTGTAATGTTAACATTTGTTCTTCGTATCTTAAAGAATTGTGTTAAGATGAAATGTCACACGGATAGTCGTTCACTGAATATTCTGTGCTTCAGTGCTCCAAGTTCGATACATAAATCCACTCTTTGTACTATGACGTTCGTTGATGAGTTTACGGGGTTTGTTGACAGGTGAAGAAAACCGCAACGTATTGTGACCGTAGCGATCAAATTTGGTTTGGATATAAGCATGAGTGAAATATTTTTTTATCAACTTCTTCCGGGCGGATGTGTTGTGCCTACATCTGGTAACCGAATCAACAAATATTGCACAGAGCTGCGCAGACTGGTACTGAGCATACCACAGCTTTAATATAAAAACCAAACTGCATGTCTACCATGACATGATACTGCTTATACTGTTATGTGAATGTGACACATAGACACCGTATTAATGGACTGCTTAGTATTCGATCCGTTTCCATTCAAAATGTCGAGAGCACACCGTGGGTAGTCTCAAGTGCTATGATACTTTGCTAAGCATATACGAGAGGAATTGGGGTCAGATTGTTGCTCAACTAGTTCTACTGGCTAGGACACGTTCATTGAACAACAGATTCCGAAATAGCACCTAAATGTGGATAAGCAAAATCCCGGTTATTAAAAAGCCGTGGTAGCAAGATCTTATTTATATGATTCTTTTTGCTTTGCAATATCCATCTTATGTGCGGAGAGAAGGCAATCTAGAATCGGGCTTGTTGCCGTGTAAAAGTTGGATAGACGCCTGAAAGTTCGGTGAGCGGCAGCTGGGTGGCCGTTACTACAGGCAGGTGGTACTCAACAGGGAATATAGGCCTCCTAGGTCGTGGCAACCACACGACCCTACAATGAACGTGACCGCAAAATGGGCTAGCCTGCTGGAACTGGTAGGCCATCAGCGTACTCATCATAAACCATTACCTAAGAGACGGCGAGCGCGTTACATGTAGACAGGATAACTCGTATGTATACGAATATATATGAGCATACGTATAGGCACATATGCATATAGTTTTGCGTGTTTGCGTTATCAACCTTTTGCCTAGTCGTGGTGGGTATTGGTAAATAAATTGACGTGAAAGCTGTTGAAGTAACTAGACAAACAGGCTGAAAATAGAATCGACGATACTAAAAATCTTGACAACTGTCGACCTGCCTCACACCTTAATGATTTGTGTCGCTGGTTGAATGAAATGACCTAACCAAAAGCCTAGCAGTCTTTCAGATATCAAGGTTACGGTTCACCAATTGACGAATGAAGGCTGATTCCGTACCATCTACGAATCGTACATTAGTGTGAAAGACGCAGATGTCCTTAATGAATCACCCCTCCCAAAGATTACACGTCAAAGCTAACAACTGATGACAATAGTTTGATACGATATTACGTGGAAAAAATTAATGAAAAAGATAAACACAACAAGCGTAAGTTGGAATTTATTGTAGAAACCTTAAATTTACGAAGTCTTTAAGCAAAATAATGCGTATTATCAAATGAATACTAAGCATTGTTACCAACATTCAAGAATCGAGCGAAAATATTGATAATCTGAAAAAGGATCTGCTCACTGGTAAGGATTTAGCTGTTGAGTCAATAAGAAAAGAAACTTAGGCAAAATAGTAGACAGAACGGAACAGTATGTTGCTGTCTTCAGCTCGTGAACGATGGATTATAATTTGACTAATTTATAGCCAGAAAAAAGACCAATAATTGTTTTTATGTAGAGTTGCTTGCATCAATAAGTAGCGATCTATTCACAGAGCTTAAAGTTATGATAGCCCCCAGATAGTCCCACCAGTGTTGAGCACAGTAGACACAGATAACTGCACATATCACTTTCATGAAAGATTATTAATAAATAAACATTCAGGTCTATTAAACCTGTCTTAACCCATGTTCCATAGTTACATGTGTTCCTGAAACTATGCAAAGCCAGAGGTTCAATTTCGTCTCCCTCCTAGTGAATTCAGCACAAGGTAGCTAGGTAAGTTAGGAAGCTGTCGAAGCCTCAAGACCAGGTTACTCAATTTCGCTAGAAATGTAGCTTTGTACCTGACGGGTTACTTGAGAAAATGAATCGTTAAAATAAACATTACCGTTTATTTGATAGACAATTGCTCTTCACACAAATATTCTTGGGCGAATGCGCTGAATTTTTATCTTAATTGAGAGAATACCGATTAATAGTTGAGATTTCAGAAAGTAATCTTGAGTAGCAATTGGTATTGTACATTAAAAACACCAAGTACTCTTTTGAAACTTCACTTTACTATCTAATCAATGGAATAACAATGTGCAACCTACTCAGTTCATTTTTTGTTGAAATGCTTATAACAGTGATACAGAAATAGATATCAGATTAGTAGTCTGAACTGTGTAGCGACTATAATAAATGATATTTTTGATAGTCGCATTAACTTGTACATTTTTTATGATCTTGGCGCAGTTGTTGGTGCAGTTGTAGCGACTATCAAAAATATCATTTATTATAGTCGCTACAACTGCACTTTTTCAAACGATGTGTCCTTGATATGGTTCTTGTTGCAGATATTCGAATTAATGCGCAGAACCTGCTCATTCAAAATAATTCCAAACACACAAACATGCAGCTTATTATGGAAAATGAGAATAAAAAATAGTTTTTTTCTCTTTGTGTATGCAAACGATAGCATTCAGCAATGTATCTACCATAAGAGTACTTCAGTAGATCAATTTATGCATTTTTAAAGAGTAGAACCACAGTCATTGGAACAAAGTCTAACAATTGAACTGCTAGATCGGGCCAGAGACAGTTGCACGAGGCACAGCATTTAAGAAGAGTAAGCTTCGGCTAAAATAACTTTACAGCCGAAACAGTTAAGTGTGAAATGCTAAAGACTCCCTGACGTCAAACTGCGATCAGACAACATTCCCAAAATACCCTACTTTCGCATTTTTCCCTAAAAACCCGAAAAAGTTTGATAGCTACTTCATTGCCGTCCGGTTAGTTTAATGACAATAGTACTTTTCTAATCATCTTGTATAAAACAACTGGTGTCTTAGTCAGGCGACTGTTGTTCAAAATATGCACAGTATCCTATATAGGTCAGGCTGATTGCCAGTTGTAAACCAGGGTCTAAGGGTATATGTTGAAGTAGATCAACCAATATGTCATAAAAGCGCATGACATCACAGCTGCACATAAAGCCTACATCGTCTACTGTATGTCACGTTCTAATGATGCAGCACCAATGTGACTAGGCCACGACGTTTCGCTACCCGGGTGCAATGTAAACTTTCGAACGCTAATTTCTGCTGAAGCTTTAGGAGTGCAATTACTGTCCTGTCCTGGTAGGCTTTCAGTAGATGGATCTCCCGATCGTGCCATTTGATCTTCGGTTAACTATAATGTCCAAGAACGGAAGATGGCTAATTACTTCATTCTCTCTAGTCAGTTTGAGATTTAGATATGCTTGATTCAATTCCAAGAATAACGTGTTTCAATCATTTGAATAATCAACGAATTTTTAACGACGAAATTTGCTGAAACATCTTTTGAGCGAGTGACGAAGAACTACTTAACATTCTGTGCATTTTAGCCTTTGTAATTTACAGTGCCTCATATTGCATATGCCACCATTTTTTGCAAACATCTCACGTTGTACTACCATTTTCCTCTGAGGTCTGTGATTTCTCACCTTCTGACTGGTTTTCCCCTCTTATAGTAGGTCTCACATCCTGCACTGTAGTTACTGACCGCGGTTTGCCATCTATTCAGGCATCTTTCGGTTTTTATACTGCTATGATTATACAGGCATAACGACAATCACTCATTGTTCAGTATTCGTCAACTATACACATCTGGACATTCGTAAAATACAAAGGCTGACTATAGTCCATCAAGTTTTGGAAAACTTACTTCTGTGAGTTCACACCTTAAATCAAAACTCTACAACCGGTTTTATCTGCTTGGACTCACCGTAGGACTGGTGGCCAAGTGGATAAGAAATTTGACTCGTAACGCGAATGGTTGTTGGTTCGGTCCTCCATTTATACCACGTCTGCCTGATGAGTCCAAACAAGGACCAAATCGGTCGTGAAGTTTCAGTATGTGGGTGGACATCGAGAGTCATTGTGAATATTTCTTTACCTGGGTGTCCTCAAATCATCTGTACGTGATGACGAGTAGGTCAACGTGAACGCGGTCTTATATTTGAATCTTGTCACAGCTCATATCCAGACGCGATGTGATGAATCGATATTGAATGGTTCTTAATTGTGCGAGTAACTTTCTATCATTTTTATTGTATGATATTGCACCAGGTCATAATTAGTAAGAACGAAAACTTAGTACGCGTTAAACACAAGCAACGACGCCCCAAACGTTATTAGCCAAAGTCCATACAAGCACAACTATCGAACTTCACACTAAAAACAGATACCTTTATGATTGCAGGAGAGCCTGTATTAAGTTTTAAGGTGTATGCTGCGTCTGTTAACATCACTGAGATCCTCCTAACTCATCTGGCTTTTGCACCTTATTAGAGTTGGTGATAAATACAGTTCAGTGGTTTGTATAATCCTGTTGCTTAACTCCGTAGTTCATGAAATTATAAATAACAGGGGGTCAAGTTACTGAAAGCTATCTTATGAATGGCACATGCACTTACTTGTAGCTCGCTCCTTTCGTTGTATGTTTTAGATCGCATGAAGTTTTTGGGTTGGGTTTATACATAACGTTTTATACAGTAAAATATCATATCTTTTTCATTTTTGTTCTAGAACCACAGTATCTACACTGTGAAGATAGTATCACGAAACACTAGCAAAACTACACATACACAATTTCAAATCAGTTTTCACTTTTATGCACATAGAAGATAGTTAAATCGTGTCTTCATTGTGAACCGTTTATTCGGCATGAAAATTTACTGCAACCACTAATGTCGTCGTTCACGCACTGAAATAAGTGACGGAACTAACTTTGGTCTTCTGATTTTTTTCTGTTCACTATTGTATTCAAGAAACACCTTATTGAATAAGTGATGGTTGTGTGAATTATATCATATTTGTTGCAGCAGATAGCACAGAATGATGTCTCTAATCGATTATTGATTTCTATAGCTGATTTCTCCAGTGGTTTTTATCCACGAGTATGGTAGTTATCAGTTTTGGTTCACAGTCGAAAATTACTTAAAATGCTATTCCATTTCTTCTGATATGGCTGGTCTGTAAACTGTCTACTGGGTCAAACTGTTCAAGATTGATGTTTGCGTATAATTGAACTGAAACCTGAACATCATGCTTGTGAAATATACGTGTTTACAACCAACCCACTAACCTCGTACTAGGCATGGCTGATTGAGCACCACAAAAGAGCTAACCGATTTCGCTTCTGCCTAATGTTCACATCGCGCGATCACACCGAAAATGATGCACCTCTGATCGACGGATTAACCTAGTTAGTATGTTTCACTGTAAATTAGAGTCGATGGTCAAAGGGTTA
This sequence comes from Paragonimus skrjabini miyazakii, assembly GCA_014338405.1. Classification (NCBI taxonomy): domain Eukaryota; kingdom Metazoa; phylum Platyhelminthes; class Trematoda; order Plagiorchiida; family Troglotrematidae; genus Paragonimus; species Paragonimus skrjabini miyazakii. The sequence goes on from JTDE01002377.1 coordinate 74,735, forward strand.
CTGATGGAAGGAAATAGAGCAGCTATTGAGTCTCTACTCGAGGCAGTCGATGGACTCATATGTTGCAAACGTAAGACTTAGACCAGATGGGTTGGTAAAACCTAATGTGGATCAGTGGCGCTTGGGTTTGTGCGCGTGCTTCAAATGCCTCCAGACAAAGTACAAGAATATGCACTATTGATAAGCTCCAGCGTGAGAGAAAAACAGGAATAACAATTACTGCAAAAATGAACCAAATGAAAAAGTAAACAGAGAAAATGTACATTGCGACTATTTCGTGAGTACTAAAATAAATATCCCCGTCGATTCTTCCATGCAGAATGCTTGATCTTGTGCTGTGTTGTGCTGTGCTGTCTTGGTGGAAAGCTATTGAACACGAATGAAGAAAAAGCTGTCCGATCGTAATCGGCCAAATTGTCCCAGTGGTGAGTCAAATGTGATAGAAACAAACCAGCGTTTCTATAACGTTTCTCGACTGCCATTTACTAAAGGGTGACATTGGAACCCATTTCTTTTTCACACAATCAACTATTGTTCCCAACACTCAAGGTCTGTCTGCAAACACTGATATCATGACATTGAAGTGGTTTTGACAGTAGAAGATTTTCACAGTACAACTGGGGAAAAAGTATCAACGCCTGTGAAACGAGCCTTCTGGAGAAGACATAACTAATTCGCGGATTTCGGTACCATGATTTAACGGACGTACAATGTTACAGCTTCAGTGTCAATCACTTAGCAGAAGAGGAACGATGAACAATACGGATGAAGGGAAAGTTACTCCAAGTCAACGGTATAAAAATACCTTAGTCGTCCTTGCTCGGAAAGACGATTATTAGATTGTACTGGTTTGCGCCTCTGTTGTTCGCTTATACGTGCTTGTGGTTTTTCAGAGGTCAACCTGGGTGAATGTGTTGAAGATTCTACCGAGGTGCCATGTACTGTATAATCAATACTAAGGTTAACCAAGTGCATGATGGAAGCACATGGTTGCCGCAGATGTAGCTGACTGTTTGTTGGCCTATTGATTTCACTGGCAAAACACGCATATTAAGTAAGCAACTTGAGATCAAGGTGTGATCCTTGTGAATTCATAAAATTCGTCATGTGCACACATATTTGTGACTGATTCATACTCTGTTCTAGAAACCTTAATTGGTCCTAAGTGGACTGCGGGAGTCATTCGTGTTCCTTCACAGTCCCAGTGAATATTCTTGGTTGATACAGGGGGATAGTAGCTATCAACTAATACCTACAGTTAGTCTAACCAATCCCTGATAAAGAATTTCTTGTCCACCTCATATTCACATTATTTATCTTTACGTTATATACCAGGAAGAACACTTGTAATTTATTTTACGGACACATTACCAGTTGTCTCGTTCTTGTTTGAAATTACAGTCAGAATAAAAGATTCCTGGATTTATGTGTCCCTTCGCTAGTGCAAATTGGTCATCAGGTAGACTGAACATATTTCACTGTGACTATACAACAAAAATACCATCCCCACGTGATATTTATGGTTAGTTACGATTAGCTTCCTTGCTAACACAAGTTGACTGAATTTGTCCTATAATGGCCAATCACCTTCCAGGCAGACGTAGTATGTAAATTGTGGAACAACTATATTGAGCACATTAGGAATATATTACCCTGTCGAATGATTACATATGGTAGTTGTTCCTCATATCACTTGACACAAAGTGCAGAACTGAGGTTGGAAAAAAATATTGGCTGCAGAGCTAATTTGTAGATTCTGATAATACGGTTTAACTGATTTGTCAAACGTTGTCCGTTGATCCGCTGGATGACAATAAATTCACCCATCGACTACCGTTATGTACATGACCACACTCATTCCTGTCCGGTCACATGAGACAAAGATAACAGATCAATTTTGTATTCAGCTAATGTGGGTGATCGTTAATTATTGGCACAGCCTGACTGCGTTGTGCAACTGTTTAGTAGTGCGTTAGATTGTGCCACTTCAAGCTATTTTTGACACCAAACACTCCCCGGCACACGTTTCACTGGTGTACACATACTTCTCGTTAGCATGTTTTGTAATCTACTGGCGACAAGAGCCCGCTCTAAGTGCACCCAGGTAAGCAAGATTTAATCAAACAGAATGCATCCATTTTACATTCACTACGGATTTAGAGACAACCTGTACAGCCTACGCCTAGTTCAACTCATTTGTTATTTGCCAAGCGTTCGAAAAACTGAGTGTAGAGAGCACCTCTGAAGGCAAGACGAATGCATTCATTTAGCTGAAACCTAAGTCAACCTCTATGAATATGAAACTTGCGTTTATCAGCCTCTATTTCAAGGGAGACGCCATGGCTTAAATTATCGCAAGAAAGCCCAAAACGTCAGTGGAAACAAATTATCCTGCTGCCTAATTGTGCGTGAGTTTCCTTTCAACACTCACTATCATGTCACAATGCAAAGACAAACTGCCATGCCATACTGCGGGTTGTTGTGTGTATTCATTTATTTGTTTGTTTCTGGTGTCACACACTGGTCGTACTAAAGGACGATGGTCTGGTAGAGTGTGTGAACATCATCCCGCGTGATCAAGTAGTGGTGTGACTAAATCGGTTTCAAGCGCGGCCGTCGCTGACTTGACCGACTGTAATCATTCTGTCAGTGGGAAAGAGGTCGCTCTGTGCTACCTGTACGTGCTTCGCATATTCATGCGCTAAACATTTATCGTTATCGTTGACCTACAAGTCACAACATATTTGGAGACGGGGATTTTCGCCTCGCTTTTTTCTCTATTTGAACCATGTCTACTGACCCAGATCCCAAGATGATCCAGTCGCAGACTCGACTAATAGAAATGCTAGCCACCACCTTCGCCGCGCTTGCAACATCCACTTCTACCAATCCGTCGTCCGTGGATCACTTGGCCAGTAATATCTTCGATTTCCTATATGACCCAAAAGCTGGCGTCTCCTTCGAGGTCTGGTAAAAGCGATGTGAAGAGACGTTCACTGTTGAGCTGGCATCCCAAGATGACGAGACGAGGGTTCGTCTACTGCTCCGGGAACTGGGCCCATCTTCGCCGTCGAACAGCGAACCCTGACTATCTCGGACACGATCAAGAAGTTGACGAGGATCTTCGGGGATACCTTGTTACCGTTCAACTCGCGACTCCAATATCACCAGCTAGTCAAACGAGACGTAGACGACTTTATCACCTATGCTGGATTCACTAACCGTCAGTACGGACGGTCTAAGCTTGGTTCGCTCACAGAGGACCATTCCCGATGCTTAGCCTTTATCTGCAGTCTGCAATCACCAAGCTTTGATGACCTCCGTACCAGGTTGTTGGCTAAAATCGACCAGGAGCCAGCACCAAGCGGGAACAGATTGTGGACGAATGTGAGAGGTTGGCCAACGTCAAGCATGACTCCGCCGTGATCCAACATTCGGACCCGGCCCCCCGCTCAGTTCAGGCCGTTTCCAGCTTCCAGCCGAAATCTTCCGTATGATCCGTTAAACCCAGTCCTGCTGATGCCAAGAAGCCGCCCTCCGCTTGTCGCTAACGTGGTGCATGACATTTCTACAAATTATGCCCCTTTCGACAGCATCGCTGCCAGCGGTTACACACGGTCAGCTACAAGGGCGGTTTCTGCCAGCCACAGGCAACGGACAAGGTCGAACGGACGTTGACCTCCAAACTCAAGAAATTAGCCGAGACTTGTGCGGTTTTCAGATATAACAGTCTGCTGACCACTTTCCAAGTCAATGTCGTCGATCACCGACGGTTCGTGTCCGTCCACATCAACGATTGTTTGACTCGTTTGCTGCTGGACACTGCCTTTGACATCACGACCATCTTCGAGGGGCCTTGGCGATCCCTTGGCAGCTCTTCTGTCCACCCATGATCCCAGACGACAACCAGTGCTTGTGGTGACTCGGTGCAGTTTACTGAAAGACTGCATTGTTCGGTGTCATTCCGCGGCACCGCCATCGAAGGGACGTGCTACGTTTCTGGCTCTCGTCTCGACCTTCTCGGGCTTGACTGGCTCGAACCACTTGACCTCCCTGATGTCCCAATCCGGGCCATCTGCAACCGGGTGCGGTCTTCTGCAGCATCTCCAGAAGCTGTCCGACGTCATCATTCGACAGTTCACTCTAATGTTCCAGGATGGCCTGGGTCTTTGCCCCTGCAGCCAGGCCACGCTGCAGCTTTGCCCTGGCGGTCAACTGGTCTTTTGTCCCAAACGGTCGGTCCCCTACGCAGCCCTGCTGCTTGTATACTAGAAACTCAGATAACTGGAACTGCTGGATGTCTCAGTATCGGTCTCCTACTCCGCGTGGGCCGTCCCCATCGTCGCGGTGAAAGAGTCTAACGGATTCATCCGGATCTGTGGTGACTTCTCAACTGGCCTCAATGCTGTGCGGGAACCAACCTGCTATCCACCTCCAAGTTCTGAGGACAGATTCAATATGCTCAACGTTGGTATCTGCTTTGTCACACTGGACTTGGCGAGGCATATCTCCAACCCGAGATAGCACCAGCATCTCATGAACAACTCACAATCAACACCCACGGAGGCCTTCTGAGGTTAACTAGACTTCTGGTTGGTATCAAAACAGCACTCGCCAACAAGTAATCGACCCGCTGATTACTGGCTTACCGAGTACGGCCGCCTACCTCGACAACGTAATCACAATGGGGCGAACAACCGATAAGCCCCAAGACAGGATCGTCGCCGTTCTCTAACGCGTCCAAGAATACGGATTCCGTTTGCGGAAGGACAAATGCCAAATGTCCTTGCAGTCCATCAACTATCTGAGTTACATTTTTGAAGCTGCTGGTCCCCACTAAGATGCCGAGAACATTCATGCAATTCAACAAATGTCGACGTTCAAAGATGCTCACACACTTCTGTCCTTCCTTGGTCTCATCAGCTAGCACAGTGTCTTCCTTCCAACGCTACACGATGTTTGGGCCCTACTCAATCATTTGCTACAGAAGGATACTGAATGGTGCTGGTCTCCCGATTGCGAGAGCTCCCTCACCAGACGAAAGACGATGTTTAGCCCCGACCTACTGCTGACGCACTACGACCCAACCCTGCCGATTGTGGTCGCAGTCGATACCTCAAATCACGGTGTTGGAACAGTTTTCTCGCACATCTTCACGCATGGTTCCGAGAAGACTATCGCTCACGTCTCTTGTACGGTTAACTCCGCGAAGAAAACTACAGTCAGGTCGAAAAAGAGGGACTGGCAATTAGAATTGCTGTGAGAAAGTATTATAAGCTTCTATACGGCCGGTGCTTTTCCCTGCTAACCGACCATAAGCCGTTACTGTCCATTTTGGGGTTGAAGAAGGGCACTCCCGTTTTATTCTGCCAGTCGACTGCAGTGGTGGGTCAAAGTTTTGCTGGGCTATTAATTTGACATTCACTACCACGGCACTGACAAGTTCGGTCAAGCAGATGGTCCGTCTCGTCTCATAAACGACCATCACCTGCCCGAAGAAAACACCGTCATTGCTACCCTGGCAGTGGAGGACGACGTTCGCCGCCAGCTCTCGGACGCCATCGGCGGAATCCCGGTGACTGCTGTCAACATCCAGCGCGCCACGGCTTTGGATCCAAACTCCACACAAATCATGACGTTCGTCTAAACCAAATGACCCACGGTTCCTCCTGCTGGTCAGATCAGCAAATTTTACCATGGACGTAACTCGTTGACAGTAGTAGCTCCTTGCATCATGTTTGCTGATCGCGCAGTCCTTCCGGCCACCCTCCGCCTCCCTGTGCTGCAACAGTTCCAGTCTGATCATTCACGCACTAGCAGGATGAAGACGACCGCTCGCGGTCACAGATATTGGCCTGGCATGGACGGCCACATCAAGGAGCTGGTGAAGTAGTGCTCAAGGTATCAACAGACTGGTAAACTAATCGCCATATAGGATCTCGTACCACAGCAACCACCCATTCACTCATTCACTTATTCATGTATGCTAAACAATGTGTGCTGCCCACAATCAGTTATAATTCTCCCAGCCGTATCACCTCTGTTCCAGAGTGTTTCAGTTTCGTCTTTTTTCTCATACATGATCAACGTCTGTCGTGCAGACACCAACCGGGTTCTCTGGATATTTGGTTGTTTGCGTCCCTCTTTTGCAAGCCAAAACACGCTGTCCGGATGGCAGAAATATTTTACTTTGCATTTTTGCATACCCTAATTCCTTTCGGTGCATCATTTTCTGTATGTCGCAGGATTGCAACGGCTGACAGTATAAACGTTCAATTCAGAAGGTTCCGTTTCAAGGTCACTATAGCGAGTCAGCTGGAATGCCGCAGGTGCAGTCAAAAATGTGCAACATTGATTTCACTTCTATCATGTGTGTGTCTGCCTAGATGCTAGCCCTCACAGAGGATCTCATGTGAGGCACGTGATTCCATGCATCACGTGATGACAAACCACAATCAGAGACATGGCTCTGACGGCGTCATATATACCTGTTGCAAACGTACGCGAAACCGTTGCGACAAGCAATTCGTTATGGTTAATCGGTATAGTCGAGACACAGCCTACAGTCCGTCAAATAGCTGAAGTCAGGTAAAGTCAAATTAAAATGAGACATTCGTTACACAATTAGACATACAACGGCATAGAAATACGTTTAACTCTAAAAATACAAAAACAAAATTATTTTTAAAAGATCCTGAAGTGAGTAAACATAGTAGTTTGCAAAATATACTGTTTCATGCAAGGAGTGAGAGGCAGGTAACAAAACGGATGCTCTGTATTTTGATGAGTAGTTGAAATGGACATGTGTCGAATAAATGTGGCAATTATTTGATAAGAAATATTCTCCGCACGTGAATCGCTTATAGATAACCGTAAAATAGGTTGAAAAGTAAAAGTATTTTCACAGCCTTCAACGTACGGAAGATGAGGTCAGATATTTAGACACTTCAGTGTTTTTAAGTTTAGGATCATTAGTTGCAACACTAACGAACATAACTGAGAAGCAACATCACCAATGGAATACTACTCAACAGCATCTCGTACACATAATTAGATTACGGAGTTTATCGGAAAAAATTTGCAACACTGGACGAACAAACTGTGACCGTGAACATTGAAAAAAATTTCCTTGTATAACCCTATCAAACAACATAGAAAACGAACCTGAAATATTGAGATACTTTACTATGAAGAAGCATGTAATAATCGAAACATTCGTATACCTAAAAGGTTAGCGATGAACTCGTCTTTGTAACAAAAACTGTTTTTATTGTCTCTCTCGCAAATATAGTTTAAATGGCATTATCGATAACGAGTCCATTAAGCTTTTTAAGGCTTCGAGGCGAAATGACTAACCTAAAATAAACATTATGAAAAATGTGACAAATCGATCACTGCGTCTTCCGAGTGACTAGGTTTGCAAGAATAAAACAAATCTAACAATGTGCCAGTCAAAAGCTACTAACTCAAGGGTTTTCTCAATCGTAGGCTTTACTAGATATTACACAAAACCTATCCTGCCACAACTTCAATATCCTGTCCCTTAAGTACGTCTTTTTAACGTTAAATTTAGCATGCTTGTTCGTTGCTAAGATACGGTTGCATATATCTTCTACTGTTGCGTATCGGAGTATAAAATTATGTCCAAGGAAACGGTTTTACGGATTGATAAGAGAAATTTACGTTGTAGCTTTAGGCTGTTAGAAAGAATTAACTCAACCAATGAATATCTGCCAGACACGAGTCACAGCATGAACCCCATTCAGTCAGCTGGAATCACTTAACCTATCACTGAAGGCAGCTAAAGTCAGTGTGACACCGAAACATCCGAAAACCTGAGATAACCACGATAGGATTAAATCATCATGTGCTGCACTTTTAGCTTATCGAAATTCGTAAACTCATCTAGTGTCTCCCTTGCAACATTCATACCATGCACACCGACAACTTGTTCAGAATGTCTGCCTAGTGGATAAGCTCGAGATGACTTTATATCGTGACATTTCGGGGAACTCAGTGTCATTTACTTGGCTGGAATTAAACGCTTTAGTTGTCTATTAACGTTAGGGGGAATATTAACCTTGTGGTTATCCGGATGCTAACAATCTAAACCATTTTTGGCAACACACTGGTAAACTGAAATTTTCAAGAAAATAGAATGACCTTGAACTCGCACGGCGGTATTGCAAAGAGAGTTTAATTAGGTGAAGACTATTTGGGTTGGCAACAATTAAATCCTAACGAAGACCGAATTACTCTGGTTAACAGAATTTAGATCATTCTCTTGAAGAAGACCAAAAAGGGTTTCAGATGAAAGCGAATTATTAATTCATTAAAATGACAGAAAGACATTTTGCGAGATGCTGACACTTTGTCTATTAGCGTCCGTCGATTATATAAGCTGTCAGTTGCATGAGTTCATGACATGTCAACAAAACGATAAACTGAGTAAATAGGAGGGCAGAGTAAACAATTTCATTCCCCATGCAACGGTGCATTCTGTCAAAAAGAACCTGTTGTGTGACATACGCTTCGGGGAACATCAATAGTATAAAACTGCGATTGAGTTATAGGACATGTGCATGCTTCCTTGTTTTTCGCCATGTCCTAATTGTATACAACAAAACCACTTACATAATCGTCCACTGCAAATAAACGAAATGCTTCCATCTTACAGTGTATGTCTTTTAGCTATGTTAGTTAAATGCTGGCACTTAAAACCAGCATCATACGGCCTTACAAGGGCTGGGAAAGTTAACTAAGCTGAGGAATACAAACAAGCAAGTAAATATCTGTTGTTCGATAGACCAATCGCATCTAGACTAAATTGGAATTTGTGATTTACTTTTAAACAGAACAGATGTAACACCACTTTCCACTGTAAGACAAGTATCGACTCCAGATCACAAATCTAACATTTCATCATTGTTCAATACCCCATGAATTTTCAAACCTTACAAACTCGAAAGTTTTGTTTGACATTATGAATCAGTCGTCATTGTCCGACTTCTTGTTCAATTATAGCTGACGGTAGGTATTTAAATACTGGTAATTAGTCGGGGAGTTAACTGATACAGCTTGAACATCACTCATATGCGTGTATGTCTGACAAAAGATGTTAATATACAAGACAATAAACAAAGTTCTCCCGATATCTTAACCACAACATTACGCACTTTTAATTAAAGTAAAAAAAGCGACAACCTATTGACAGTTATTTCTTTAACCGACCCGTGAGACCAAATTGCAAGGGATTGAATATGCAGTTGCTTGATCGGCATATTCATTGATCCGACTCACTCAGACAGAGGGAGTTTTTCAAATCAAATACGTAATGGCTTAGAAATAAACACATATTGCTCTATCCACTAGGTTTTCCGCGTGAACTAAACTCATCAAACAGTTCGGTGAACAAAACACAGTGTTGTTTAGTTTTTACCACAACTCATTTGGAGTACCGGGTGGATCACGAAGTACGAATAGATGGAGAATCAGGTGAACGGACGGGATTTACATGAAAATCGATCCTAAAATCCTGGAAGACAGCCTAGTGGTATGGATGTCAACGTTCAAAACAACCTTACGCATATACTCATACAAACTCACGTATTATTCAACAAGACCGTACGAGAATAAAGTCGGGAGATTATTTGATCATGAAAGGAGAAAGCAACGCTTTAGAGTGTTTAGAAGTTTTAACTTGGCAATTATAAGGGAACTGATAGATTTCAGTTTACATAGGTAATCCAGTTTAACACCAAGAGGTGACTCAGTTCAATAATGCCAACACCTTCTGTAAAATTTCCAATATTTCGAGAGTAGTTTATCTACATGAGCAAATACATCGGGTGTTGTTGGTGTTGTGCAGTGCATCTGGACAATCACCAGCTTTTAGGGAAATGTATCTGGGTTCTCGGGGTAAGTGAACTGTCAACTATAGCACATAGAATCAAGTAACTCGGGTATATCGAACACCACATTCATTATGAGACGACCTCGCATGCCCGAGATATTCGTGTGTTTTCATGTCAAGTTTCGAGTCCAGAGTTTTTTTTGGTCAAAAATTGGAGTCAGTTAACGAAACGCATTAATGTTCGTCATACCGCGACGTATTCAATTAGGAGACTCACTTAAGGTTCTGTCTGAGGGCTCGCACTTAGACAGGTATACTGTAGCGAATAGGCGTCCAATAAAGCATAATGTTTATTGCCCAACACGTTAGTTACCATGCCACACGCCAGCTCGCGTTTTTAAATCCCAATTCCAGTTCACAACACGCCTCGCTTTCCGCTCCCGCGTCGTGTGCATTTCTGCCCGATTTATGTGTGCGATTGGCGCCGTCTATCGGAGGGTTTTCCGCCTACCATTCTTCGTCCGTTGGTCCGATTTCGCTGAGCGATGGCCCGTCCGGTCGCTCGTGTTGTCCTCCATCTATCCACATTGGGCTTTGATCGTATTCCACGGCAGTGTCGAGAAATTCCTGTGAGTGTTGGAATACTCGCGCCTCCGATTTTCTCGTCCACTTTATTTTGCCTGCCATGTCTCGCCCGTTGGTCCGATCCGGTCAAGCGATGACTCATCCCATTACCCTGTTGTCCCAAATCCGATCATTGGGCGTTTGTGGACGTACCTCCCCCCCCTGTGTTGAGATGTTTCGCCAAGAGTTCGAATACTCGCACCTAGGGTCTGACAAACCACCGCAATATGACAGAAGTCGTTCGATGTATGTGTGTCAGAATGACTTCTCCACAGGTTCTCCACAGATTAGATCACTTGGGTTAACGCATTTAATCCGTTACCTTTACCACGAAGATGTCAATCTCACCTTGGTGGTCGAAATCTGTATGTGGATTGATGAACCATATGGTCGCCAGTCCGTTTTAATGCTTAGGAAACCACAGACGAAGCTACACTGTTTTTTCATCCAAATATGACTTTACTACGAGAAAAGCTAATTTTTTCATAGGTAAAGAATACATGTGAATTATGTTTGACCTGGAATGAACGGAGCAGACAAATCCACTAGGCGATTAGACACTGTCAAGGAAATCAAAACAAACAGTCTTGGTGGGAGGCAGGTAACCAACGCACCGAATTCGAGTGAAAACCGTCCTACTACAGTCTTGTCTTGATATTCTGGTTTCGACCGATGCACTGAAAAAGACAACTATGATCCACGCCACACAGTGAACACAGTTCACGGTAAAATGTGACTTTTATGGTCAAACACTACTGTCTTGGTAACCCCATTTGAAAATGAGCACAAGACTGTAATTCGACTTCGTCTGAAGTCTATCAGCATCTCCCACATTTTCTCAGACTGGGTGAGGAGGGCACGTTGACCACTGCATATTAAACACAATCGCGTCATCACTTTTAACGTTCAGCTTCAATCGTCAGTGATACGTCGCTTGTCCAATCATCTTACAGTTGAGAAGACTTGATGACCTTACTGCTAAGTACAATCCTTACAAAAGTAATTGCTGCTTCTGATTTTTTATTCCAAATACTATATGATTTACATGTCGACTTCACTTGTCTCTATCTATTCGTCACCAGGAAGATGTTAGGGATCACAGGTTGGTATAATTAACTAGCCCCTCTTCAATCCTCTTCTGCGTACTTATAGCATCTCCATGTCCCCACATTGGGAAACACTGATTTAGACCAATCGAATCGTTTATCCAATACTACACTATCTTTTATCGTCTCATTGTAATTGAATCAGCGTCAAACACACTGTTGTATGCTATACCACATTTTGGTCAAACCAATTTTTAGTTTTGTCCTGTGATCACATGCCAGCATGTCATTATAATATCACCTCAAAAGCAACCGTTGAAGTGAGAATCAGCTACTATGCCATTAAACAGTTTGTTGACTGTGACTAGAATTCCTAATTTATTAAGCGGACAGATGATGAGGTTAATACTGTATTACAAACCGATAGCAGCTGCAGTCTTAATTTGCATTAGTTTTGATATGGCAGTCGTTCCGACAGGTCAACATACAGTGAGGTATGTTTCATGATTTAGGAAGTCACTGAGGATTGTAGCCTCGTTCTAACGGTGTATACAGGCTGATTATTAATGGCTTACAACACCATTATAAGCGGTAATCAATGTACTTCCACTGTACCTTCCAAACAAGTTGGAGTCAGCAGAACAATTATTATATTCCCTGGAAATCATGGAAATACGCAAGTGTTATTCAAAAGTGAAAGTGGTTAGTCATTCCAGCTTAACAGGTTGGTCATGTTTATGTTCAGTTTATACCGCCCAAGCTCCGTACTACTTAACAAGAGCTGAATATGTTACGTCACAATGGTTGAATCAATCGGAAAATGTTAGTTTATGAGAGACTCAATCGCGAAACACCTGAATGTCGGCTGGATTTGAACCAGTGGCAGAAACCGTGTGCTCAAACGCTGCAAAAGCCCAACAATAAGAGTTGCGAGATCGTGCCGGAAGCTCAGAACTTTGCCAACTGAGCTCAGATATCCGGCCGTCTCATTATCTCATACGGAATACACCAAATGACCCTGGGGATCGACTGCCTCTGTAGGACGTCTCAAGCGATTCACGCTGAGATCCATCAGCTGAACTATTAAACATTACACTTTAACTATCCACAGAATTAATGACGCCAATAACAATAACAGTAGCAACAACAGTAAACATTAACCTAATTGTTTATTTTTCCCCACTGCTTGACTGACCACCGTCCATGCAAAAAATTTGCATACTGGTATGAAACACACGCAGCTGCTGAGACAAAGGATGTAGACGGTTGATTAATGGTATGTGAGATGTTTGTTGGATAGGTGAACACATCTGTATAGAATAACCCAATCACACTGGAAAATTATTCAGATAAAAGCTTCCAATGATCATGGCTTTTTCTGTAAGCATAGGTTTTACAAAGGTGTCGGCCTACTCATCAGTTTCATCGGAGTACTAATGACTAGGTTTCATCCTTTCCTTGTCATAAGTGCAGGTCGTATGGAAATTCGTACAAAAGTATACAGTTCTAACAGCTGCGTTTCTGTGGGTCATTCAATTTACTGACAGAAGGTAGTTTCAGACAAATTAAATAGTTTAAAGATAAATAAATTCCATTTTAATTACTTTGAGAAATTCACAAGTAAATCTCATTAATTTTTTACGACCCAATCCCTACATCTGAAAATTTGGTCAAATATCAGCTGTTGGTGAGTAGAACGTGATATTCTAGTAAAATTCCCTGCATTTTAGGGGAAAATGTAATGGCGACTGAGTTGATTTTATGCTCAAATACTTTATGCAAAAGTTCTGATACGCGGCAGTTCTCTAAGAAAGCTTTACGGTATTGAAGCAACACCCACGATTTAATGGCAAAGGGCCCACTCATTTGCGCAGCGTGAGATTACATTGTGCAAATGAAAGTGTTGACCATCTTCGTACGCGGCGGATTTTTGATCTGACATAAAGAGAAATTACCTTCAGTTTGCGCATTACTGGCAAAACAATTCAACAAGAAATCGGTAAACATGACAGTATACAGGGCCTGCCTCACTTAACCCAACTGACCATTTGTTTATAATGATTCATGTTGGTCTTATGAAGGTAGAAATCTCGTAAGACGCTCCATCTAGAGAATGCAGATTACCTTTCTCATTTGTTCACTTTCTGTAAGCAAGAGTCTGTTGGTCATCTGAAAATGGGCTTTGCGTCGGCAGCATAAGTCTTCTTTAGGGAAGTACTACATGTCGGATGTACTTATACTGCGAATTATACTCGTTTCTAACAGTTCAAGTTGACTATCACTCGTATTTGACTGCAGCTATCATTTTCAGATAGATTTCCAGTCAACCTCTTACACAAAGAAGCAGTGACCCTGAAGTTCGCTTTAGATTAGAGCTCATCAGCAGAAGATTAACTTATCAAGGCCGGAAGTTAAACCCTGGACAGAATCAAGTTGATCACTATGCCAGTGACCTCGCACTAGGCACGACCAAATTCTTGTGGTTCAGAGCTCACTCACTTTCGTTTATGGATGTCGACTGTTTTGCCTGTAAAATCATTTGAATATTTTTTGATTAACTTCAGTGTCCTTCATATTTTCTTGTGATATCTTAACACAAGATTTGTCTCCATATCCGTGAGTATCCCTAAATGTGTTTGAGTGAAATAGACGTCTACAAAGATTTCGCGATTAAATCTCGTTCCAGGGACGTCTGGCATGACGCACCATGTGATCACGAAAGCCGATGGCGTAACGTAAAATTATTTCAGGGTCGTCTTGTTGATGACATTCGCTTGACATTTTCAAAGGAACACGAGTAAATTTTGTAACCAAAAATGTCCGAGGAAATAAACAAAACAACAGTTGACAAACTGTAAGCACGTCATAGCAAGGAGACAAGCAAAATGAGCTGACGCTAATGGTCTTGATCACTTTTTATGTATTGTTCACTACGACCATCAAAATTCAACTATCGTTTGAAACTCTTTCCGAAAAGCGCCGACTTGAAAGTCTATAGGAATGCGCTAGCTGCGATCAACTGTGGGTGATGTGCAATCTACATTCTCTATAAACAAACAAGGAATACCAAATAAAACAATTTGTTGATGTACTTCATTTTTCAGTGCAAAATTACCAAAACGAATGTCTTGAATTAATACCTGAACGTTAATGGGTTTTTTTATTTACCGTTATACTATGGAAAATCACGTCTAAGACAGGCGTTCAAAAACAATGATATTTTTGCACTAGGTTCGGTGCACATTGTATGTGTAATCTTATGTGTACAAATGTAACGCCTAAAATTGTTGAATAAAACGGTCTATTGCCTGAAGGGTAGTACAGTCGCCTAACCGTAATATATAGGCTACTAGGGTTAATTATCCGGTAAGTCGGTAGACTGAATGCGACTAAAACAGAGTAACTGGTGACTATTTTGCCGCTAATAGATGTGTATTTTGTTACTAAATAAGTACCAACCGTTCCCCTAATAATAGCCGAAGTTGAGACCAGGTGGTGAATGCCATCGAAGCCGTCCGGGCTCGCCGAGGATTGTAAAGTTGAACTGTATCGAGTTGCATTGTGAAACTCATGTTGCTATGCAGGAAACGGAGGACCACAGATAAACAAGCAAATAAATGAACGGTCATATTGGTCGTTGGAATCGGCCTGACTGCAAACACTCTAAGTATCCGCCGGACTCGAACCAATGACAGAAACATAATGCTCAGTCGTGACAAATGCTGTTACAGTGGTGCTATGATCAATTCCAAGAATTCAGAAGTGACAAATCCACTCTATTGCCCGTCATACTGAGTCCACAACGCGTTGTATAGGAGTGACTAACAATCAGTATTCCCGGCACAGTTGTTCAGCACTATAACTGTTTACCCATGTCTGGAATAACAACAATTTTCGTTAAGAGAAGACTCAATTCTATTTCAGTCGCTAGTTGGAATTCAGCCGAAATATAAATTTTGACCATTGGGTCCACTCTGAATTAGCAAATCTTCCAAGAGACTCACTATCAACATAACAATATTTTTTTTACCGTAGTATGTGTTCACCGAAGTGTGATACAGAAGTGAGTGTATAGGTGTGTGAACATGCATAATCGTTATGAAGTAGTGCACTAGTACTATATTTTTGTTTAGTTCCCTTCGATTATAGTCATGGCTTCTGTTCAGTTGTCCAACCGTCTTTTGATCGGGTGTTGTATATTTTCTTCCTTCTGAATATCTCGTTGTTTGCATAACGTATAAATATATATTGTCAGTTAAACAGTTTTTATGTTGCAAACAAAGTACATTTCTTAAATTGCTTACTGCAACTTATCCATTTTTAATTCCTTAACCTCTTAAGAACTACAACTTCCCTAGATTTCTCAGCATTCCTAACAGTGGGTTAATCAATGAAAAGCAATCGTATTACTGATGAATTAAGATCTAGTGAAAGCGAAACAATTGTCTAGATATTTACTTGAATAAATCAACATATATATCTGAAAATTACTGATCAGTACAACTGTCAGTCTGTCCCATTGCATGGTTGATCGAGGTATGTGAAGTTCTGTTGTATGGAACAACTCAATGACTTGGATGTGTGCAGAAAGAGAAGTTTACCGTGCTACGTTCCACTAATACTCCAACCACCCCCCCCCCTCGTCCCCAACCCACAGTATTCACAAGGATTGACAGGTCGTAAATCTTAAAGCTAGTCATTTCCTGATGAGTGGAGGTTGAAGCCGTTTCAACAGTACAGTCGACAGAGATGGAAACTATGTATGCAAGTGTAGTGCACACGACCCAATAGACTGAACGTTAATCGCACAACTAAGTACAAAATTTCAAGTCGCCACATATTTCCATGTAGAAGAATAAGTCAAAAATGCGCCTTGTTGGATACCGTCACTTAAATACTTTCACGGTGAATGTATTGGGGAAACGACCTGATGTGATGAACATAGCAAGAGAAGTTTTGACAATAATTCTGAAACACAAGGAAAAACTAGAGAACTTAAATCGGATATTCAGCATTCCAGTCATGCTATATGTAATCAAAATACAAAAGACAGTACGTAAACAATGCCAATTTCCTTTTGCCTTTGAAAGAACGTCTTTGTTTTATAGTCTGCATAAACCGGTTAGCATTATCAACTGTGTAAGTGGTTTCAGCTAGTATTCGGTGAGCGTTCAATGATCACCATTCTTGTACAGTGTAGTAAACCCGCAAACAAATCTGAACCTGTATGCCTACGCTAAACATTTCATTTAGACACATGCAATCATCGTATTTTTAGTTTGTGATGTACAGAGATTTGTTTAGCTAAACGTTGTTACAACCTGGTAGTGAAACATCCTCGTAGGCCGTGCAACTTGTCCCATCTTCCGAAGTAGCAGAAGGCATTCTTGAAGACTTGAGCTTACTGCTTGGCTTTGCAAGCCAGGAAAGCATCCCGTTGAAGCTGATAAAATGGTCGACCGTGGGAGTGCCATGCTAATTTTCGAACTTTACTGGCTGAAGAATCCATTATATGAAATTTCGCATGGCTGTATCACGAAATATAGAAAACGCGTTATCGATCTATCCTTATGGCAGCAATATTATGATTCGCAGATTTATAGGACCTCTTAAAACGAATGTATCTACAAGGTCCCTCAGTTCTACAAAACAGGAGACTATCGGAATAATCCCTACTGTTAGACTGGTAAGACTGGAAGCCAGAAATACGGTACCAACGCATGTGATGACGGAAACCAAATCCTGGTGGCAAGACTTTCAATGAACTGTGCCTCATATAGCCCTCTTCTTTATGTTTGAAAATGCTAGGGTTTTCATCTAAAACGTTTGTCGCTGTAATCACAAACAGCATAAATTGTCCAGATTCTACACCATATTGTGTTCGCTAACATTTGACAGACTTAGCAGTTTGTTATCAGACATGATTATCAAGCAGTACAAACCTGCAAATAGGGAGTGACGGTGACTAGACTAGAGTCCGCGGCCCTGTGAGAAATAGCTGACTATGTTTTCGCTAATTAAATGTGGATTTCATATACGATCATTTGACAGTGCTTGTCGACTATCACGTCGTTGACTTGTTTTTATGCAAGAGAAGTGACAGAAACATTGTAACTCAAAATAAGTGACTGGCCGGAGTTCTAGTTTTCATAACTGTTGTACTCCACTCTCTGAAAGTGCAACCGCTTGGTTATTATCCAACAGATTGTTTGATGGAAGCACTAGCTTGTTTTGCCTTAAAATAGAGGAGACTGGATTGTTGGGAAGAACAGCCTGCATAAATCGAAGAGTGCTATCGATCTAAAATACACAATGTAAATTAGTGGGAACCATGAATGCACCTATGTAAATTTACAATGTATTGCAGAAGTGAAATTATTCAATTCTTCATATGCTATTCGATTCCTTTTGCACATTACCTTAATCCAGGCATAATTGTAATCTTTAGCCAATCATAAAGTCACAAATCGCGATTTGATAGTGTTGTGACTGCAAAAGACGCTTGGCCTGAGAATTCGTTTATTGCACAAACGCCCACATAGGTCATGTCAAAAATCAAACCTCAAACGCGTATACTCATTTGCAAGTTAGTTATGCATTCACATCCATCATTGTCATTCGCCTTGTTGGAACTTCTGCCAAGCGCGTACACACTATTTCGATAGTCTCTTCTTGTCCTCCGTCTTACTGGCATTCGCAGCTTGCCCTTTTGTTCCTGAACGTTGCCTGTGGTTAACATACTACTTGTGAGTAGTATACTACTCACAACGAAACTGCCTGTCATACAACAATAGATCGACAGGAAGATATCACTACATGATAAACAGCAGTATCTTATGAACACCATCCAATAAGAGTCTTAAAGTGATTGCTGATTGGATTCTACTGAGAACAATCAATCAGACCGTTAAATATCTCTTTATTCTCATACCCCAATGTTTCGTATAAAGTTGCTCAATTTTCAATGATTGGACTAAGCGCCTGGACTTAAACGGTCACAACTTGAACACCACTCAAGTTATCATAACTTAAACTCCTACATTATATTGTATAGCTGAAACATTGGTCTGTTGTTTCCTTGAAGCCAGCTGGTTTAACCCACACAAAAGGTCCTAGTCACAAAATTGGCGATTTGATTGAATGAAAATGTCGGTGTGTATTCCCCGTTGAACGGACGAAGCAAGCTGAATGATGTTAACACGAGATGGTGGTGGACTCTGCGTACGATTGTTGGGCATTGCTATTGGTGACGTTGATTGGATGGTTATTGACGTGCTCGCATTCCATTCGTGAGGGTAGGGATGTAACGTTTGATCTAAACTAAGACTGATCCTACTGCTGACCCATAACAGCAGCTTAAATCGTGTCCGGTGTTTCTTTTCAAAATATCCTAGCCAAATTACTTTCTGTTCAGGCGATACATCCGAAATGGCTTCACGTTTGCATGTGTAAGCCTTCACAAACCCACCACTCATTGTGAAGAGCGATTACGTTTAGCATGAACCATTATCTAAGAGCAAGCTGGTTGACCATGTTGCAATAAATGAGCCGTTTGACTTAAAAGCAAACTTCATCGGTTGTCCGAGTATGCCCAATAGGGAACTTCTTCCAGTACAGCATCACCAGTTCATGTTCAGTGGCCACGCACGTAATTAGGACGTTAAGCCGACACTTCAGATGACATGGCCATTCTCGGTTACTTCCGGTTAACTGAGTGTTTCGTGCATGTCAATGTGATTAAGCTTCTGGTTTCATTTCAAACAACTCTATCAATTTTAAACCCTTACATTTGTTTACTCTTCCTGTCTGTTTAGTCTACTTGTAGGTCTAACACCGAGTTAGACATATACTCTTTTGCTTTCTCCAGTCACCGTTAACTCAGGTCAAAATTATGAAGCAGTACTTTTTACGATAGTTCATCAACTGAAAAATTATCATTATATATAGCAAGATTTCAACGTATGTTCTGGTCCCCCCAAACTAACTTGACTACTTGACTGTTCACTTTAGCAACATCTTGAGGGATTTTGATTGGTTTCGTCCCTGTTTAAAGACATGCGATAGACATCAAACTAACACTGGTGGAATGAATAACCTCCACTTAACAAGTCAACCGTGCGGTTTTACAACTGATCCTACAGATAGAGCTTAGTATGGAGTGAAAATCTGTACATACTAGAAAGCCCTCTTCAAGATCAGTAGTGAACAGCCTACAACAATTAGCTTAGGTAGGTGTAAGTGATATATTCAACACTGTAACCATTTCAGCCGGCACAGACCATCTGACTCCTCATTCACTGTCTGGGATCAAGGGTTAGTTGCAGTAGTTCCGGAATAGACACAAAATCGTACATCACTCACACAACAAATGAGGCAATCGGGTCGTTAATACCTGAGCCTCCACAACTATCCGAAACTCATGATTGTGCTTATTCGTTTCTGTTCAATCGATGGGTTGTGGGAGTCAGGACGAAACAAGTACATCGAAAGTGCACGTGAAGACTGTATAATCATGGTTCAGGCTAACTGCGGTTTGAAATGAACGTTGAAAAAGATAGCTAGTTTAGAGAATAAACAGCCCCTTATGGTTGCTTTTGCTTATCTGTGTTCTCTTTCCGAATCTGCCCAAATAATGTCATTTTTCAGCGTTGTCTGCCATCCTGGACAGCTGAACAAGTCAATAGCTCTTGCAAGATAAAAATGTTGAGCGTCATACCTTGAAATTGATGAAACTGTGCGAAGTAAATACGGAATTCGTTATCTTTCATAGTCAGTCGTCTGTATTACTCTGACCATTAAAATAGAAACGGCATTATTTTGATACTAACGCCACAAAAGAAATCTTTGTTATTACACAAAAATATCCGCAATAAGTATCCTAATGAATTAATCAAAAATGTGTCAGAAAGAGTCGTTAAATTAAATCACCTAAGCCTGGCGACTCACGTTGTTGAAACAGTTTATTACGGAACCTAAAGAATGTTTATATGGTTAGCATGCTTTTATCGGAACGTGAAGTTTTCGGTTCCACGTGTGTCAACGCTCTATACATACATGTAACATTCCGGCAGTGTTCATTCTACGCCAAAACTGATTAACAATGGGCACAAACAATAGACTTAACATAATTGCATACATTGTCAACAGTAATGTTGTATAAAACGGAAATTTTTCATTAGCTGTCGATGAAAATAAGTAATTATTGATTCGTTCGTTTAAGTGAAGTGTGTCAGCTCCAAAACTTACGCTACCACACTACTCACCTCAGAATACTCAGATTTTTGACCTCTCCGGAAAAACCACCTCATGTTTCGACATGGGATTTAGGGGATACTTGTCGACACAAATTCCACTTCTTTAGTCCTTCTACCGAAGTGCGAAACAGTGAACCAGCAGTCACATGCTGGACTGATTCGACTCGATTGAACAGTCACCTGAGCAGGCTCTACCACCCTGTGTGAGTGAGTGTATGTGCTCTGTGCGTGCAGGCTAGGGTACGATGTAGGCCAATAGGATTTAAGCTGTCTCATGCATTTTTGCACAGACGCGTACACTCCCTTGCGATCTGGAAAATGCACGGTGTTAACTCAGAATCATTCACAACTGCGTGCATGTGTGCTCGCAATTGGATTTGTCCACAAGCCCGCTCAGCACACACGAGCAAGAGCGCACTGGCTTCCGTTACACCACAAATCCTGAGGGTTTGTATACAGACATGCTTTCACCTCAAAAAGCGAATTACGACATGCAAGAATGGAGAAGGTAAAAAGTGGCTTCTGCTTTCGATCTAATAGTAGGCCACATAAAATGGTGATTTCACCTTACCAAATGGACTTCGACGAGTAACATTGGCAGTCCACTGATAACTCCATGCGCTCACGGATGAAAACGTATGATAAGAAGGAATAGAGCTCTACATTTAAATTTTAGAAAACTGTAGAGCAACCAGTAGACGGTCGGCGATGAAAGTGTATAAGTTCGTTAACTAGTCATGACAGAACTGAGCAAACAACTCTGATTTCTGAGAACTCACAGCTTGGCTATAAAGGAAGTCGATCAATGATAACACTTGAAATCTGGCAACGAAAGGTCTTCAGATTAAGTTAACAAACGGTAAATTCAGGATTATATAATGGCCAACTAAATGAATTGGAATGTAGCATAACACAGGCTAAGGGCACAAACACAAAGGTTCCATATACGCTCATTAGGAGAGCCTTGTCTACGAAACTTAAGTAACTGAAGTGCATGGAGTTAGAACTACTTCGATTAAACTTTGTGATTCAGTTTTAATAAAATCCCAATCCAAAATTTATCCGACGTGTCATACTTTGCGTTCTCAGTGACCCAACAGTGTGCTTTCTACCTGATCTCATTCAATTAACACATGGCTTCGCCAGTAAGTATGTCTTTGTTTAACAAAATTTCTAGTGAAAATTACCAACGATGAGCTGGAACAGCGTAAATGACTGAGTTAGTTGATCTCTGAACGTTTTAAAACTGTATACCTCAGAATCTTATACTCTAAGGTCTGTGAGTTACAGCGTTGTTTTGACAACAACCTAACGCATTGTTCTTGTCTATCCACTTTATTTTGCCTGACTCCCAAAACTGTGTTTTCACTCGTATTTACCAGCGATATACCATCTCTTTTTAATTCATCTATCAAGTTCATTTTGTTAGGTATTTCAGTCAGTCTCCTCACCATTTATGATACCATCGGTCTATGGTCGGTGTGCTGGCGATCGGAACGTTTTACTGTTTGGTCAACATAACTTTAGATTCCTGCTCGCTTCTCCGTTCACAGTTATATGCACATAAACAATGATGATCCAACTAAAGTGTGCTTCTCATCTGTCAGCTCACGCCAGTCATACTACTGAACTGTCACTACACAACTTGTGTAAAACCCCGTTCATGAGCAAGGTAGCCGACGACCGTGATCGAACCGACGCTAATCGAACGTTCACTTGGCGCACTGGCAGTTGTGTTACTTCTCAGTCATGCTGATGAGAAGTTGATGAGTATGATATATTTAAAAAAGGGACACACTGAGTAGTGAACGATTTATTGTGATATTTCAAATCCACACTAGGATCAATTATCAAACAAATAAACGTGTCGGAGTCAGATTGTTTTTCCGCTCACCGTGTTCGCCTGTCGGTCTGTCTTCGCTCCTTTTTCGTTTCAGTGTCAACGGTGCTAACGTAGTGGCTGTCCATATATGCGTGTCGATTGAACGAATTCTGCGAATAGAGCGCCTGTAGTACAAGCCGTTCCTCTTTCATCTTTGCCCGTTCGACCACTTTCGCATGATCTATGTTGACCGCGTGACCTGTGTCCGTGCAGTGGTGCCACAACTGTGATCTACAGTCGGCTCGTGGGATCGCTAAGTTTGTGTTCATGAGCGCATGTGTGCAGCTGTTTGCCTGTCTCTCTCACATACTGTTGGTCACACCCAGACATGGAATCGCGTAGACCACGCCGGATTGTTCGTGTGGTTCTACACGAGCCTTAGCGTTCACGGAGTGTTGAGTTTGACTTGTGTGATATTTGGGTGCCCAGTGGTTGGAGCATCCTTTGTTCTGGTTTGGAGTTTTGAGTTCTACATGTTCAGTTCTTATGGAACTTCCGATAGATGCCTTTATGAAACTGCTGGGGTACTCATTAGAAATGGACAGTTTGAACAGGAGTTTTCGTTCTTGTCTTTTGAGATTGGTTGAGCTATAATGCCTGTCTGCACATCGAAATAGTTTTGGCACACAGCTTTTAAGTTGATGGACTGAATGACTACTACTTAACCTGACAATGGTATCAATTGTTGTCGATTTACGATAGACAGTAGTTTCAAGCTTGCCATCAGGTATGCTTATGACCGATAAGTTGAGAAACGCCAGACGTGAATTTTCTTCCTCTTCGCGTGTAAAGGTTATTCCATCTATTATATTATTCCAACAAATGTGGAATTGATTAAGCTGAGTACGAAGTAAAACAACAAATGTGTCATCCA
Source organism: Paragonimus skrjabini miyazakii (assembly GCA_014338405.1). Lineage (NCBI taxonomy): Eukaryota > Metazoa > Platyhelminthes > Trematoda > Plagiorchiida > Troglotrematidae > Paragonimus > Paragonimus skrjabini miyazakii. The sequence continues at coordinate 98,268 of JTDE01002377.1, forward strand.
CATATCGAAGTCACACTTTGGGTTTAAATGTCTGAAAGGCTTCACACTCGAAGTGATTCATTACAGCGTCTGCAAGCACTCCTGACACGGGTGAGCCCATTGGTATATATATATATATATATATATATGCAATTCGCACTATCTGTGTACGCTCCAAACTGACTAAAACAGCCTTGAAACACAATACAGAATTGCTGCACACTGCAGCCGTTTCTGTTCGAGCCGTCGCCTAGCGATAGTAAATGTTCCATTCATCCGATATCTTCGTTCCGTCATACAACGTATATTTTCACAACTCTAATATCATTTCACAAACTTCCCCTGAACATGACAACAGTCATGCTTCTCTGATATCGTTAATGTGGAGTATTGAGGTAATCATCTCGCACACGAGTTCACACTTTTTAACACTTGAAACTCTTGATTATCGTGACGTTTCTGACATCGATAACTCTCCTGTTGCATTCGTTTATTTTGTAGGAAAATGAAAAATAGTCCGGAAATGCGAAATCAAATTTTTCCTTTGCGATTACTTGGTATTTGGTTACTTAATTGTCTCAGACTTCGTGAATTGCGAATTAACTGTCCCATAATCGTTTGGTTGCTTCAGACTTGTATCCAATCCTGACTGTATTTATCAATGTTGAAGAAACTACGTGACTGTGAATCATGTGTGAAGTTCGTTCGTTCGAGGGTACACGGTATGCAGTTATTCCTCTGCGATACGTGGTTCCACGTCGTAAGCACGCTGATTACGACGTAGACGGTATTAATAGCAATAGAGCTAGGCCACATTCACTTCGCCTATCCTGTTGCGAAACCGTTAGGGAGATTACTACTTCTGCAGCTAGCACCTTACAATGGGGTCAGAGTACATCTGTACGCCCGTTTTAATCAGTGGTTTTCAATGGAAATGAAGCTGACACAATATCGTACACATATGCCACTTCTGGAGATAAGTCAATCAAAACTATCACGGCTGCTTAAAAAGCACTCAATCCTATCGCTGATGACAACCCGTTTATCTCACATTATTTTAAGATTTTCAGTCCGGCCGTTTCTAAAAAAACTCATTTCCAATGCTTGACAGGGTTCCGTTACCGAGGGCCTAAAGTTAGCAAAACACTCTAAGGGCACCAGTATAACCACTTCTGAAAACTGAGTTCCGCTGCTCAGGTAAATACTGTGATCGTCTAGGATCTTCTAGAATACGTCGCCAGCTACCAACAGTTCCACAACGAGTATGACTGTGAAACCTGGAGGGTATTTACACAAACATTTACAGTGAAACAGGTAATTTGAATTCAATCAAGTGGTTCATCTGGAAGTTTCTAAACTCCGGCTAGCGCCAGTTGTGTTTTTGAACGTTAATGTGACTAAAGTTGTTCTTCCAGTCTCGTACAAAATGCGAGCAACTTCGGAACCCGTGTGCACCTTGATGTATCCTGGGCGGATTGCCAGAAGGGTGAGCAGGGGGCCTGGGATCATTGGTCAGTCTAATAATTTTATCAGTAGAGATGTCCCGACCTACCAAACTGTGATCCGGAACACAATGGAAACAAACGGAAATTCTTTTTAGCTACTTTTGAACCACCAAACGTTCAGGTTTAATGTATTCAACGCACTTGGCTCCTCAACATCAGACCAGACGAAATTATTTTGCAACTTCTTCTACTTAATGTCACGCTGTATAAAATAGTGTCCAATACAATAGATCCGTTCCTCTCAGAAGTCCTATTCCTGAATGATGTCCGCTTCGCTCTTATCGTTTAAAAAGAGGACGATAATTATTGAAAACAAATCACCGCGCTCACATCATTGGAGATTTCATGACGCCAAAATCTTATTTTAACAGACTTCCGTATATTCGGCAACAGTTGCCATGTTTGGATTGTAAAGAAGCAACTTTATTCATAGTCCCAGGATGAGACCTATTTGTTTACGATTGATTCGGATGTGTGCATGTACGTCAAGCCGCTTGGTCAAGCCAATATAATAATTAACCACTGTGAAATTTGTCTTTTTACTAGGTCACGAATGTTTGTCATGACATATTGATAGCTTACCATTTCCTATCTAGGTTATAAGCTTCCCATACATGATACGGTTCTTCATTGCAGTGATAAGATTGAAGGTAAGGGTGATCGACCGGGTTTGTATGTCCACACTTAGGCTTTTACATGAACCTCCTGATAAGTGAATTCAGCTTGTCAGGAGTTAATTTTTCAGGTACCCCATCCACAGGCTCCGGTAAATCTATACTCGTAAGATGTTTCCACATAATCAGGAAACGGGCTTTCATGGAGCACATATCTGTTTTCACTCGGCAGAACACTGGTTAAAACCTATCACGGCTGGACTTAGTATTCACAAAAAGGAGATGATGTTTGATAGTCTGGAAATCATCGCACTACTCGGAATAAGTGGCCATGCGGTCGTTTTATTTACATTCAGCTGCAAAACCAGACTTATCTGTTTAGCGCTCGGTTTTCAAAGAAACTTTCGCAAAATGTGTCTGAAAATCGTAGCTATTTGGAGGATAAGTTCGTCCTTCTTCATTCCGTCGTAGTTTTCTGTGAGAAGGTGATTACCATTCTTTCTGCCATGGTTGATGAATCCACACCACCGGCAGTCACTAAACACGATATGCCTACAGATAACCTAAGCTGTCACATACTCAAGTTTATTCTGAAGAAGCGATATGCTTGAACGCCTCATAAATTGTGTGGATGGGAAGATAACTAAAAGAGATACACTGCTCTAAGAAATCGATGTAACCTCGTAGGTCATTACGACCGTCTTCGTTACCAACAACGTCCTGCCGAATGCTGTGACGCTGATCTGAATGGTCTTTTCCGATTCGTACCGTCAGCGAGCAAGCCGAATGTTGAGATGCCCCAAATCTTAGACCCGTCAGTCTCTACCAAATCCTAAGGGACTGATGTCTGTGATGAGTTCTACGGCAGAATTTTTGCGGAATCGTCTTCAATTCCCCAAATTCGCCTAGACAGTAACATGTAGATGATTCCTGAACAACGGCGCTTGAAGAACCCACATGTCTTAAAGAAAGCTGTCCTGATCCTGACGGTACACCACTTAATGGTTTGTGTGAAGTATTGAACAGCTTGCTGACTCATTAATCACTTATAAGATATCCGCACCAAATTCTGTACGAATGAAGTCACACAGTTTGGGCGCCGTGTTTAACATTTTATTGACAAATGGATTAAGAATAACACAACCTTATGAGCAAGTTGTAATAATTTACGTTTCAACCTCCTGAGAAAGACCACCCGATGTGGTTGAAACGTAGAGTAGTACAGCTTGCTCATAGCTTGCTGACTTCCTTAGACAATTTCTTGCTCAGTTTGTAACCCTGGGAACCGCTGATTGCCAAACAATCGCTTTGCTATCGCGCTTCTCCAAAACTTCAGAAGAGCTTGTTTACGACTCTATCTACAGTTATCAAACCCTTCATGACCTCTTCCTCAAAATACGAAGTTGACTTCTTATTTATCGTTAGCGCAGCAAAAGCCTGTTGATAGACACAGACGAGTTGATTAGGTAACGACATTGTCGTCGTGTACTTCACTTTTGCCAGAACATTTTATTGTGTAGATCATACTGTTTTAATAGGTGTACTCTTTCATTATGAAGTAACTTTGCTAATCGTTTGTATAGAGTGCACTTTGACGAGTAAGTCGTTGCCTGCAAGTCTAGTTTCTGCGAGGTACCCCTGTTGTATAACATACATCTTTTTGTGAATAGTAAGGCATGACTCGTACGCGCGGGAACTAAAGGGCAGGTCTCAACGACAGGAAGACGAGGGACCAGAGGCGACTATTGTAAACGTGTATATGCATTATATATGACGTGTCACAAGAGAGAATGATGATATATTACTGCCGAATTATTGCTCACACCCGTTATTCTATATCTTCTCACAACTTGTAATGGATTTCATGCAGCAAATAACTATCCAGGTCAAACGTTTTGCGGTCGCAACATTAGCAACCTGACATGCCAACTGGGCGTTATCATGTTAATTTTTCTGGGTTTCCATTCCAGTTTCCATACTCGTTTCATGTTAAGATATATTATTTTATTCCGTACACACAAAACGACTACAACGACTACCTTCAGAAAAAAAAACCAATTTGTAGGCCTCCTACGGAGGACTCTCTCGTGCATTTTTATGTTGATGTTGCACATTGATATCCCTCAACCAGATAATGAACACATTTGGGTTTCAAAGTAATCTTGCCCATCTGACTCACTTCGTTACCCGCTTCTCTTCTTGATTTTATTAACACCCCTCCTCTTTCGATCACTTCCCGTCATTATTGCATCCTGATAACTTCAGGATTTAAAATGTCGTCAACACTGAATTCAATGGTCAAATTTACGAGCAACCTGAGAGAACTTCGGTGGGACAGCCCATTCAAGATTTATCACTAAAATTACAAAGTGGAGAGTGCAGAACATCAAAATATACAAGATCAAGCTAAAATTGAAGGTACAATGCGTTACGGATACATTTGTAATCAATAAAAGTTCAGTACCAAAGAAAATACAAAGGCCTCTCAACAACATATTCAACAATAATAAAGTAACCGTAAAGAGGATTTCTAGTATGTACTAAGCAACTGCAAAGTTACCAGAAAATTATACACAAAAATTTAAAGAAAAGAAACACATGCACACATCCAATCAACACCGCACACAGAAGTTACTCAGCCAGCCAAAAACGCAGTCACATTTGAACTGTGGTTAGAAGAGCTGAAACACACTGCAAGTACACCGCAGAGCTAAGAAAGAAAGGAATGAAAGTGAAGTGTACCGAGAACTTCTTCGTGATAGATGTCCAGGAATCTTAGTTAGACAGAGATGGCTACGAAAGAAAAGAGACTCACATCTTACGGAACCATCAATAAAGTGAACTGTTCCACTGTACATAAAAATCGCATCAGAAATTACTGCTGCATGTCGGAGACCATATGACATCACACCAGTACACAAACTAACGACAGCATTAGAAATGAATACTCTCAAAATCGAAAAAACAACTCAAACTCACCGATAAAAGAAACATTATATACAAAATCGAATATAACGATTGCAGAAAACACTACATCGGAAAAATCAAGAGAAAAGTTCTCCACACAAATACAAGAACACGAATTGGCCATCAGGAGGTATGATCATTTTTTGTTGGTCGCCAACCATGAGGATAAAACTGGGCAAACATTCAACCTGATTGCAGCGGAAATCCCTATTCAGGCAAAACACCAAAAATGCAACAGCCTTTCTTGAAACCTGGTATTCATTAACCCGTTCATTAACCGAACACACAGGGTTGGATGAAATCTGTGAGTTAGTGCGAGCCAAAGACTAAAGGAAATATAAACGCCGTCATACGGAGATGTCAGTACCACGGAATGGAACAAACTGAACAAGTCAGATCGATTCCCTACTCTCTGCAATACATTACCAACCAGCTGAATGTTCGAGAATGAAGAACTAGCCGATCTAACCAAAAGAGAAAGATCAACCAATCAACTTTCAGGTCAAGGCTCGACAGCAGCAGAAAATGTCCAGTCGGACTCCAAGTGGAATGTATAAAGAAAGACCAGAACAACCAAACAGAAGTCTGGCCAGACACTCAAAAACGTCCCGGAATAACCGGTCCAAATTCACGTCATAAGGTCAACTCATTTTCCTACGTAAGAGCAGACATTCATTAAACTTCGCCAACTTCTACGCTCAAACTCATACTCACTGGTGATGTCACCTCGTTGAGCGAGGGAACGTCTATAGCCTAAATGCCAAACTCACCGAATAACCGAACACAAACCACTAATCCGACCTACGAACAACACCACTATCTCTAACAATCAGAAAGTTATCAACAATACACAACTTACCGACTGCAACTTATTATCTCAACGACTTCCCATCTCGAATAGATCTTGTAAAGAAGAACGTGGAAATCTTCGTTCTACCCACTCTCTCAAGCATTCAGTGTATGCAAAATACCAGTGATATGCCATTATTTTTCGTAACGTCTTTTCGGTCATTTCGATTCTCATTGTCTTCTGCTTCTTTACTAAAATTCTGTTTGGATCAACCTGGAGACTGAAGTTGCGATCTGCAAACATTTGTTCAAATGGACAGTTTATTTGTACAGGATGGGCAACTTCATGTCACTCAAACATTCTGATGAAGAAAGGCAAACATCTCTGAGCAAGTACACCTGAGAGTATCGTGGGTTTAAAAATGACAACCTTGTGGTCTTCTAATCACCCACACTAAATGATGTTCAACGGGAAAACAGCACCACATGGGGAGTGAACGGTTCAAGCCAGAGATCTAACATAGCTGAATCCAATGCACATGAGACATTTTACTCGCTGGACATTTTCCAAACTGGAAAAGCTGTCCCCCCATCTCGCTATGTTGTTTGTGATAATTCTCTACCAGTGTGAAACGCTCAACTCGGTCAAAATTTGCAATCTTAGTTCGAAAATTGTAACTGTTTTCCATATCCCAGCTCATCATTGAAAGATTAGCAATACCATGCACTGAGATATGGAATTCTCAAAAACTTCTAATTTCCGCCCCTATCATCAGTCCACTGATCTACTGATTGGGTTGTCACTGAAAACTTAGTGAGAAACACTGACACTTAATTCAATTACACAACAACTCACTTGTTCACTACAGCTGTATGCTCGTCCTGCGTTTTGCCAAGATGGACGTGATGATGAGTAAGCAAACTTAATCTGTTCATGTTTGGATACCCCTGATATAATCAGTTGGATATCTTAGTATGAAGACAACGTGACAGGATTATTGCGTAGGCATACTAGAAGCGTGTTGCAGCGATTGATCAGGTTTGTTAAAATTGGATACCTTCTCCCACTATTCCCGGAGATGTTACAATCAGTAACACAGGGAACACATCAGTGACTCACGGTTGTACTTAATTGTCATAAAACTATGGAAAGATGAACAGGTGTGAACCAAAAATCGCAAGAAAGGGATGTGATGGGATCTAATTGTCAAGAAACACCTACAAACTGAGTATCAGTGTTTGCATTTAACACGCAAATAAGTGAGCCATAATTGAGAGTAAGGCATCGTCGGCAAAATGAGAGCCTCCTTACGGCTTTAATCGTCCCACAACATCCCTAACTGTGCTTAACTCACAGATAACTCGACCATACAAGAGCAACAATCACGCCACTGAACGCCATTAACCATCATCTTACCTAAAGTCTTCATCCACTGAACCTGTGAGTCACGAGGTGTCAACCTGTTGACGAACTCGATCCTTTGGTAAATGATTGAATTTCCTTACATCAAGTCAGCACCTGTCTACCCCACAACATACACTAGTCGGCTGCGTCATCTGCAAATAGTACGCAAATTGACAGATGATTATTATGTGGTTTGAACATCTAAGTCTGTGAAAAACTGGAAAAGAAGCAAATTGACTTGTTTGACACTCATTGTCAAATATTCGTTTTTTAACCCCAGTTTTTGCATGTGCCGCCAGAGAGCAACAATCGAATGCAGACATCGATTATCACTCGTTCGAAGACCGTCCAAATAGTCTACTCTTAGTGGCCATGTTTCGCATTGGTGAATCACCATCGTTCTTACAATCATCCTATTTATGAAGGCTTCCTCCACTTCCGTCAAGCTTGCTCAATTACAAATGACACGCGCACACATGCATTCCTTTCAAAGGTCATTATCTCGGTGTGTTTTGTAAATTGGTCTTCGGA
>JTDE01002378.1:35619-47338 GCA_014338405.1 Paragonimus skrjabini miyazakii
TTCGAGTCAAACGAAGGATCCTAACGAACACTGGGAACAAATTGCCGAAGCTATGAAAGCATGCTGTGAACAGACATGTTCCGAAGGAGCTGTTCAGTTCCGACAGAACTGGATTTTCGTCACGTCGATAAACCTCATGAACGAGCGTCGCTCGATCCCACCTGGTTCTGAATATAATCACGACCGTCGAGCACTTAAACGCAAGCTGACTAGAAGCTTGCACAAAGACCGTGAGCACTACTTGGTCGAACAGTCGAGAGAGATGGAAAAAGCCTTTTTATCTGGGATTAGCAGGAGGCTTTTTTCCCTGATCCGTGGTTGTACTGGCTGTCGAGTCCGTGTAAGTGAGAACATATGTGAGAAAGATGGTTCTTTTATCTCTAGTCAATCGCGCCGACTTGACAGGTGGGCTGAACATTTTGAAGAACAATTCAGCTGGCCTGAACCAGATCATGTGGACAATGGGACCCGATTGGTCAGTTATTACATTCCAGACGGCTCTCCGTCGGAAGCAGAAGTGGTCCTGGAGCTGAAGTTATTGAAGCGTAATAAAGCTCCTGGTCCAGACCTCCTCCCTCCTTCTCTTTTCAAGGATGGTGGCTAGAGGTTGATATCAGAACTGACGCAACTCCTCCAGACGATTTGGAAGACTGAAGAGGTATCTCGTGATTGGTGCTTATCAACAGTAATTCCCATTTTCACAAAGGGGGCCGGAGATCAATGTGACAACCACAGAGGCATCAGTTTGATGTCTATTGCGTCCAAGTTACTCACTGGCCTCATTTTATGTCGTCTCACTAAGCCCAGAGAAAGTCAGATACGCGAAGAACAGGCAGGATTCCGATCCGGTCGAGGGTGCGTTGATCACATTTTACCTTGCGATGAATCTTTGAACATCGGCACTGTTACAGACAGCCGACGATCTTGGTCTTTTTGGACCTGAAGGCTGCTTTCGACTCAATTGATCGTAACTTTCTCTGGAGCTATCTCCTTCGCAAGAGAGTACCAAAGAAATGCGTGAATCTGTTGACATCACTGTATGGTAACTCTGCAAGCGGGGTGAGAGTTTATGGACAACTGTCTCGGGCGTTCGTCACTTCTAGTGGAGTTCGTCAAGAGTGTCCGATTCCCCCCTTGTTAACTTTTATCATGGACGACATTCTGGAGGGTGCGCTTGAGGAGTCCAGTGAACTTGTTGCTGAGTTTCTTCCTGGCGCTAGATTGACCGATCTATAGTACGCGGACGACATTGTCTTACTTAGTCCCTCCGCCGAGGACATGCAGACCATGCTGGACAAGGTGAGTGGCCGGGCTGGTTTGTCTGGAATGCGCTTCGCACTTTCAAAATGCGAAGTGTTGCTTCAAGACTGGGGCACTTCCATTTCAACTTTCTTCATTGCCGGTAACCCGCTTGAGACTATGGACAGTTCCACATACTTGGGTAGCACTATCTCGTCAACCTGTAATATTGCTGATGAGATATCAGCGAAGATTGCAAAGGCACGAGTTGCCTTTGCCAACCTGCGTCATCTGTGGCGTCGAAAAGACGTCCAGTTGTCGCTGAAAGGAAGGGTATATAATGCCTGTGTGCGTTCCATTTTGCTCTATGGTTCAGAAACGTGGCCTGTCCACAAAGAAGATATCAACAGGCTTGCTGTGTTTGACCATCGGTGTCTCCGCCAATTGGCCCACATTAAGTGAACTGATCGCGTGAGCAATATGGACTTTCGGCGGTGCATATTCTGGAATGTTTAGGATGTGCGATCAATTGGGTAACTAATTACGTTGCACAGCCTGTGATGGTTAGATCACGTACTCCGTATGTCATCTGATCGTTTACCATACCGGGCATTATATACTGAGGCCACCAACAGTTGGGTAAAACTACGTGGTGGTGAAGCAACAACTTGGTCACGAAATATGAAGACTTTGACTGCTCCACTGAGCAAAGTGGGTAGTTGTCGCCTGCCTTGATGGGATCTTCGTGATCACTCAAACCGATGGTTAGAGACGCTCTCTGAGATGGTGGTATGTCGCAGTCAATGGTGTACCTATATCCATTCCATTTCGTATCCATTCCATTCGTACTACTTTGATTAACTTTCAACCTCCTTATTTAGTGTTTTCTTCTCGAATATTCCACGTCACTGTTGAGGTTGGCGGAAGCTCGAGCCGCAGTACCTTTTGGTCAGGCTCATGGCTGCTATGATGATGCTCACTGCCTTCGGAAAACTAAGTTTTGATCAAGTGCAACTTATGGGATTTTCTACGTCAACTGTTAATCTTGTCTTATCCCTCTGGAGCCAGCAACGCATTACACCAGTCTTTTTTTCCTCGCACTCTATTTAAATGGTTAAATCATGTATCAGCCAATTTTGAGTCAACTGTTTGAATGACTGTCTTGGTTCCTATCCGAAATTGTTTGTTACGGTTATGTAGGAGTTTCCCACTCACATGTGACTATGTGTAACACTTGGCAAATTACGCGATGATCTAATCAATCATAAAGGCTGATAGCAGTAATGAAACCTGTTTCTCACAATCAGTGTACTTATCGCAAACAGGGTGTTTGTGCATTACCACCGCAAGTTTTTCGTGATGACATGTTCGTTATGGTTATTTTCAGGTGTTCACTGTAATGGTTAATGGCACATGAGCTGAACTGAGGCATCATCGTTTTATTTCATTTTTATATAATAAAATTGTAGAACTAGGTGTCATCTTTTGTTTCTCTTATAAGGATATCTATTAAAATTCGTCGTTCGCCTGCATTTCCGTTGTACAATGACGAGTCACTGGTTACGATCAATTGGTAATAATCCAGTGGTGGGAATTTTCCCTCACCTCTCGCCCACGTCATCCGAGGGGAACCTCTGAAACACTCTCTTAGTATTTGGTTCCCACATCGAGTGGCATTCAGCAACACTTGATCCGAATATTCGTTTGTTCAATATAGCACTTGTGTTATTTGCAAGTTGTTCAATTTCCCATTACTTGCCTGTTGCAGCTCATTTTCTTCTCATTTTCGAACATTTCCTCTTCGATCAGATTCATTTGACTACAACACGGTGCACTCACTGAGCTTGGACTGCCTTCGAAAGGCTGTAGAGCTTTGTCTCAGTTCTGACTCCCTTCTGAAGCTTTCTGCTGCTTTCACACCTTGGACTTCCCTGGGTGTTTCTGTCGATGTTTCTAGCGTTATGAATCGCAGACGGCGGCAGGAGGACAGATGGTTTGCGACTGCGGATTTGTTTAACTATGTATTGGGCGTCGCACAGAATGGTTCAAAGGTACAGCGATTTTTTCTTGTCAGTTGCAGTGCACAAGCTGTTTCAGATATTTGCTGATCGAATTAATTACTCAGGATCATCTTAGTCGTTTCATTACGTATGGCTAATCCCTGGTTAGAAGATGGTTATGATTGTCTTGCTTTTAGTTGCATATGGCTTTTACAGGTTACAAATAGACTGATTGTTATCCTTCTTATCGAATATAGTACCGTGCTTAGACCGTCTAATGCAGTCGCGAAACTTACTCTGTACGTTCACGTCATCTTGTGGAACTGTTTGTTTAACGGTCAACGGTGTCTGCCATATTGGTGATGGGCCACATTGCAACCCATTGGCAGGGTGTAGCAGCCTGTTTTCTGGAGCATATTAATCCATCATTTAGCGCACCGTGCACGTTCCTCACATTTCGGGTTGGGCTGAGCGCCTAACCCAGTTAGAGGTTGTCACGATGTTCTTGGAATGAAGTCTTTGACCTTTGACATTGGTTCTTTAAACTGTTCAGTCAAAACAGCGAGATGACGTATATCGCAAGATGTTAGCATTTCGATTTACTCTCATCAGGCGCCAACGCAAAATTAGCAAATTTTACACAAACTGCGCATAGCAACAACGGTTGAACGAACCAACCACGTAGTTCTGACCTTTCGCGCTCTAATAGTGCAATCAATTCCATAGCAAGAATATTGATTGCGTCACCACCTTATATGCACACAAAACTGGCCGATGTTGTCTGATTAGCATTGCCTCACTAATCAGGCTGGTGGAGATGATCCCCATCTCTGGTTGAATGGTGCGCCATAGAAAGTGTAACATCGTGGTCAGTGCTGCTTCCAATTATGTAAAACAGACATGGGCTGAGGTAACGTAACTACAGGATAGCCGAAGACCAAACTCACTGTCCAGGATTTAGCCCCAGGTATGTCAAATATCATGAAAGGTTAATACAGTGTGGTAAGTCTAAACGTCGCAAGAAGAGTGTAAACAGAAACGGGGTGACACAAAACGAAAAGTATCCCTAAAAAGGCAGCACTAACCACGATGTTACACTTTCTATATCAACAAACCGAACAGTTTCGACTATATATATATAGTCGATACAGTTTGTTATCTGGCTACTTTTCTGAAAATGTGCTTACTTAGCGCCCATGCCACCATGTTTCAGTTATTTTCTGCTAATTTAGGATGCTGCTTGTTCGGCTTGTTGATGTACATAATGTATTCTGCCCACGACCACTGCGTGAGCATCCAAGATGAAAAGGGACAGTAGCGAAGGTACTTGAACTGGCAACTTATTTTTATTTTTCAATTCCATGAAAATATCTAACTGTATATCGAACTTTTCTGTGCACGACATCCGTATTTTTGATTCTGAACCTTGTGGTTGGTTACGAAATGCTTGTCAGTTCCACTGCGCCCACTAAACTGCAAGGGATTTCTGTAATCAGGTAAAAAATGAACCTATCGATCGTCGTAACCTTGTTGATGACACTTGTGTTAACTGTTTCTTGACAACTTTATAGCTTTCTGCGGTCGGTTCTACTAAAGTTGCTCCGGTTTTTGCTGTCGGCGTTTTTGACGGGCATAATGGTCCGGAAGCTGCTGAACATTGTTCTCATTTGGCCCCATATCTCTTGAGTTTAGGCTTAAAGAGACAGGCCGGAAAGGACACGGTTCCTTTGACAGATCTGTTGGCATACGTGTTCTACGAGCTAAATTTATCTTTGAATGAAGGAAAACGAGAAGGCGTGAGTTACTCTTGCCATTACATATTCGATTATTTCTTTTTCCTGTCACGTGTGTGTTTATCTTATGGCCCACTAAACGCTCAACGTTGAACAACTGGCTGATAGTATGGAAGGCTGACTGATCTTGATTATACTGACGACAAGGTGTTGCTGTTTGACAACTTTCAAGTGGCACAAGCAACGCTGAATGCAATTTCGCGTTCTGCTAAGTACTTCGGAATGCGCTTTGCAGCCTCGAAATGCAAAGTGCTTCTGCAAGATTGCTGTGATCACGTAGGTTTAATGTTAGATAATGAAGTCGTGGAGGTTGTTGGCTGGTTTGTATACCTGGGAAGCTGCATCAGCGGGGGCGGCGGAGGTGTATGGAATGAAATAGAGGCGCGTATTTCTAAGGCTAGGTCGGTGTTTACTAATCTGAGGCACGTATGGCGACAGAGAGGTATTTCCTTGAAACTTAAGGGTTGCGTATATCAGACTACAATGAGGGCTGTATTACTTTTCGGCAGCGAAACATGGCCGATCAGAGTAGGGGACGTGAACCGCCTCCAGGTATTCGACCACCGATGTCTGCGTTCAATCGCTCGTATCGGATGGCACCAACGAGTGAGCAAGGAGGAGGTTAGGAATCGGGTGTTTGGCACTGATTGTCAAACAAGTTGTTTCGTTCAGTCCTTTCACTTGCACAGACTTAGGTGGTTAGGCCATATAGTAAGGATGCCAGCTAATCGTTTGCCACACCGAGCACTGTTTGCCGACGCTGCGGTCTATTGGCGCAAGGTTCTTTTCATGCGGCTGCTGATGACATCTTCTGATCCTTTTTCTTTCGCAAAACGGTTCCAGGTAAATACGTTTGTCCTTTAAGATCGTTGTGTGCTCACTCTGCAAGTGGAGTAAGACGTTATGGCTTTGTCTCTCCCGTGCTCATCAGTTCCGGTGGTGTTCGCCGACAGTGTCTAATCTTCCTCTGTCTGTTCGACTTTTCACTCGAAGGCGCGCTTGAGAACTGCTATAAGTTTGATGATGTTTCTTCCGAGCGTTAAGTTGATCTACATCGATTATACAGCGGAAATATTCTTGCGTAGACCCTCCAGCAGGTATCATGCGGACGATGTAGAGCGAAGTGAATCTTCGGGCTTGTTTGCATGACATACACTTCGCACCTTCACCATGCAAAGTGCTGCTTCAGGACTAGAGCATTCCCAGTTGGCCAGTACACTATAGATAAATAGATACTTAGATAACAGTATCTCATCAGCACGTGCTCCTGCTGAGGAGACAACAGCGAAAGTAACAAAGATATGTGCTTCTTTTGTTAACCTTGACCATCCGTTGCGTCAATGGTAGGGTGTATACTGATTGTGTATGTTCTGTTTTGCTCTATATTTAGGAGGAATAACCTATTCGCGACTAAGATGTCTTGTGTTAAAAAGAGTTTCTGTAATACTCGGAATTAAGGATTTTGAATAGCCCTAGAAATCGTACTTGGATTGAAACCTCCCACGTAACTAGTTGTTTTAAACCCTCCTAAACGATGCGCTGGTTCGTTCTCGATATAGTGGTGCGCTTGATACAAATCGGATTCTCGTCCCGGTACTGATTGATATGGAAATCTTGGTCCGGATAATGCTATAACATGCCCGCGATTTGGTTCCCAAGACAAGCGAAAAGTCGTGTACAAAGGAAACCACTTTGTTCCGCCCCAACACGTGAGCGACAAAGGCGACAATTACAAAGAATTTATAGGGCGCGTAGTGACCAAACATCCCCAAGACATCAAAGAGAACGTTTACCGGGGGGGGGGAAGGAGTTAGGGTCGCTAATGAGCATAGCGGTATAAAATATCTCGATCGATTTGAACAGTTCCGCTAATTAGGACTGAGTCAGTCGTTTTTTCTTTCTCATGACGGAGGCGGCTTGGGACGGTAACAGAGTAGGCGCTCTAACTGTACTAAAGTGAAGACCTCGTACTGCTTGTAGTAAACAGTTCCTACTCGTGAGACAAGAACCCTCATTTATCGGTGTACATCAGTATTAAAGAAATTAGACTTTCCATTGGCTGATCATAGTGGCACATACAAAGTCACAAGCTGTAAGCTAATCGGTGCAATGTAGAAAATAGAACTTATCGAATAACGGAAGGTTTAACTTTGACGCTGTTCGTCCAGTCCTGATGTGTTATCTTTAGCGCGGCGTTTAGATTTGTTCGTTGTTAGACCTTTTATTGGGTCAGGGTTTGGACATGCGGCGAATCGAGCAGATTTTCACCACAGTTCCTGATATCCAGTGTGCAATACGTCGGAGTTAAGCTGTCATCGGAAGACCAACAACTACTAGAAAAGAAAATACAAGCCCTGTTTGGTGCGCCGTCACTTAGAATCTTGAGCGAGCTTCAGTCGTTTGTAGGAGTGGTGACAGTTTTCTCGCTTCATAACGAAGCACCTTCACCCTCTTCATCGGCGTCTGCGAAAAGGCGAAGGCTGGCGGTGGATTCAGATTCATGAGACTGCTTTCAACTCAGTTAAACTGATTCTTACTTCACTACGTGTTCTAATACATTATGATCCAGAAAAACCAATCGTACCCTCTTCTGATGCCTCTCTATATGGTCTTGGTACCGTGCTATTACCCAAGCTTCCAGATGAATCACAACGTCTTATCCTTTATTGCTCTCGGACACTGAGCACAGCGGTAGGTAATTACTCACATCTTGACCAGCCGGCCCTGTCTATCAGGTTCGGTGTAAAGCGGTTTCACCAGTACATTCTCGGACAACCGTTTTCAACGGACTACAAGTCCCTTATTTCGTTACTGCTTGAGGAAAAAGCGATACAAAAATGGCTTCTCTTTGGTTGGTTTGTTGATCTCTCACCTTATCTTCGTACAATTATAAAATCCAATACACACTCTCGGACGATTCCGTTGTACTGCTGTTGCCTTAAGTAGGTTGCCATTACCACGTACACCGTTCACAGAATTCAGCCCAGACGAACCTATGTATCCCATTCAACACTTCAACCGTTCTCCTATTACGTTGACGGATATACGACGAGAAACAGACAGACACCGTTAGCCCTAGTCAAACGGTACGGGCAGGTAGGATGGCCAGAAAGGACACCGGACGAACTTGTACCTTTCTGATCGAAAATAGCTGAATTAAATTCTCAAAATGGGAGTCACTTGTGGTAATTCAGAAGTGACTGCGACCCTCTATTCTTGATAAACTCTATGATGTCCACCCAGGCATCGTGAAAGTAAAATCGTTATCCTCTTTCTGCATGTGGTGACCCATGCTGGATGACGGCGTTTTGTCAGTTGTCAAGTCA
Organism: Paragonimus skrjabini miyazakii; assembly: GCA_014338405.1. NCBI lineage: Eukaryota > Metazoa > Platyhelminthes > Trematoda > Plagiorchiida > Troglotrematidae > Paragonimus > Paragonimus skrjabini miyazakii. Next base: position 43,978 of record JTDE01002378.1, read on the forward strand.
TGCGCGTTATGCCAAGAAACGAAAATACCGTCATTAAGGTACCGCTGAATCCTTGAAGATGACCAGATACACCATGGAAACGAATCCATTTACGATTTTTTGGTCCGTTCGAAGGTCAAATGATTTTGCTGATCGTGGATCCTCATTCCAAATGGATTGATGCTCACTTTCTTCCAACAACAATGACGACTAGTACAATAATCAATTCACACACAACCCTCGTTACATTCGGTTTTCTAGAAACTTTTGTGGTCGATTACAGTTTTGTATTTACCAACGCTGGATTTGCAGACTTCACTACTTCGAATGGAATCAAGCATGTTACGACAGCACCTTATCATCCCGCCTCGAACGGCTTGGCTGAGCTTGCTGAAGAATCGTCCTAGTGCCCTTTTGCACGACCGTCTGGATCGCTCTCTATTTGCTTTTCGGAATCTTGTCAACGAAGCCATCGGTAACAGTCTCGCCGAACTCATGTGGTCGTCGTCTCCGTACTCGACTGGACTCACTCCATGAAGGCCCTCAATCAAAGGCAGTCGCTAAACAAAAACTAACAAAAGACCGTTTCGACAAGCATAATAAAAACAGACGTGTGTTTCAGTCTGATCCTGTCTTTGCGCGCCTACCCAATGAAAACATATGTCAGCCCACTGTTGTCACAGGTGCTAACAGACAAATTATACAGGCTCAAATGGAAGACGGGCGAATGGTGTGATGCCATCTTGATCATGTGCACCCGCGGACATCCAGTCCAGGATACGGTGAATCCCCGATAACCCCATCACATGAAGCACGTGACGCATCCATGACGCCTTACGTTGGATTAACTGCTCTGTACTTGCTCACGTTGTTGTCGTTGCAATAAACTGTTCTAGTAGTCTGTTATTCTTTTGAACGGTGACCACAACAACTGCTTTACTCTGTTTGGTCATCTTTCTCTCTCTGTCAGTTAACTCACAAAATAGGTTGGTCGCGCGGGCAACGCAGCCGTTCAACAGCACGTATTTTGAGACGCTTGGGGTACGCGATCAATCAGGGTGTACTGTCCACGATGGCTTAGTCACGTCATCTGCATACCAGATGAGCAATCAACGCACCGGACATTGTTTATTGAGACTGTCAGCTGTTGAGTAAAACCGTTAATGGTCAATTAACGACAAAGTTATGAGTTGTGGAGATTCTGGCTACTCTGTTGAGCAAAGTGGGTAGGTGTCGCCTGCTCGGTTTGGGATCTCGTTGTAACTCAGTTTTCCAGTTGGAAACGTTATCCAAGATGGCGACGCGTTGCAGCCGATAATGTGCATGTGTCCAGTACGTGTCTAGTCCTTTTGGTTAGCTTTGTTTTATCGATCTTTTTCTCTGTAGGTAAGTTTTTTTCCAGGTGAGCGGCAAGGCGAACCACACTACCTTCTGGTTAAGCTCCTGGTTGTTATAGATGAGAGATAGAATTGGTGAGTGTAGTGAAAAAGGAAGTTACATTTCGTTGATCGTACCTTTCGTAAACATTCATAAATGTCAATCAACAACGGTTAAACACGGAACAGTTGCGCCGTCACTTTGCTTAGAATCAGTCCGTTAGCACTTTTGTCAACATTTTCGCATGGGTGGTTTTTCGCTAAAACGTAATCGACTACGAAATAACCTCTGGAAAGTACACGTATTCATACTGGTGATTTGTATCATTGCTCCAGAGCACTGTTTTGTGCATGAGTTAGACCAACAAGGCTGTGTTCTACTTGTGACTTGCATTGATATTATCTCATCGCACCTTTACAAATTATCGCTAGAATGGGACAATTACCTATCTCTGGTGGTCGAAAAATTGATCACTACCCATATTTAACCGATGCCTTCGCATTAAGATAGAATCTTCAGTCGAGTTCTTCTGAAGAGAAACAGTAGACCCGAATTCCATACCGTTTGCTGAGTCTGTCTGAGTGCGTCTGTGATATCAAATTGACTGAGAAGTCTTAATCTTGAAGTCATCGACTGGAGTTAAGACAGTTTCTTCTCGGGACTAAAAGGCAACTTGAGCGGCACTCCCACGCGGATGTGACCGAGCGTTCAGATTTGCTAATTCAGTTGTGTCCACTGTGACACAATGGCCAACAGGGCTGCCTCATGAGAACGTAGGTCAAAGTTAGAATTCTGGTCGTAGCATGATTTTACACTCCTAAAAACGTTTAGCATGAACCATACTCGAGTTTCCTGCTTCGTCTATGAAGGAGTCAATTAAGGAAACCTATTTGACCGTGAAGGCTATGTTCAGGCGTGAGTCATGATTAAATTTATTTACTTACTCACAATTGTATATTCTTGAGAGACCGTAGAATTTGTTACAATCTGAAGTGGCCCGTTGTCTTCCACCTAAACACTTGGGCAGCCGTCGGAAATAATTATTTTCTACGGACGCTGAATGTCCTTTCCCATCGTCCATCTAAGTTTGGTTCGTGCCTTACTATATTTTGCATTTGACGTTTATGCCCTCCAAGTGTCTTTCTTTGTTCCAATCCCAGTCGATAAGCGGTTACTCGTCGTTTCAACTCTACCACACTCAGAACCTGGTCACACACGTGTAACGCTTACAGTAGTTTAGTAATTAACATTTGGAGATCGCACCGTCTTAGACACAATGAAGTACAGACACGGGTAGTCTAGCACAAGCAACCATTTCATTAAAAATGTCATGCAATCCATTGATCACCACGTTCTTGTGGGCAACTTCGAAATGTGATCGTTAGTTGTAAAACATTGTTCAATACACATAATGACTGACATCTTTTACATGCGGGTTCCGTGATTAATCTAGATTTAACTGTCCCTGTTCAAAAAATCGGAATGCTGGTAAACAAAATAGTTTATTTATTTATGTAATTTTCTGTTGTTATTTGTGCTGCGTTTTATTGAATGCTCCGTCACGTTTTGCTGTAAGTCGAATGTACATGCATATATCAAGGTCTCTATATTACGAGCACCACATTTCAACACAGGAAGAAGCACTGTGTTACATGGAGACCGTGTGATTCTCAGCCGTGGACACAGTTGGATCATATAGCAGTCAGCTACAGGTGGCGCCACTCTGTTAAGGATTGTCGTGCCTTTTGGAGCAACTATTTTGACTCGGACCATGCTGTTGTGCGTACCCGCTTCATTTTATAATTTGCCCAGAGGACATATGCTTGTAAATGCAAGGTAATTAAATGGCATTCGAGCGATGAGGACGTAAAGAACGCTTACCAACAGGCATTGATGAAGAAGTTGTCCAGTTCGAGTCAAACGAAGGATCCTAACGAACACTGGGAACAAATTGCCGAAGCTATGAAAGCATGCTGTGAACAGACATGTTCCGAAGGAGCTGTTC
>JTDE01002378.1:51256-73934 GCA_014338405.1 Paragonimus skrjabini miyazakii
ACAAACAACTCGGCCAAACAACGACAACATTCACGCCACTGAGCTCGGTTAGCCGCCATCTCACCTAAAGTTTCAAGCCACCGACTCTCTGAGTCGCGAGGGCTCCAACCCGGGAGACGAACCCGACCTACAGTGCCCAATCCCTTCGTGAACGATTTCATTTGTCTACGCCAGCAATCACCGATGACAGTAGTTTCATCACTGCGTGGTTGTTTACTTATTGTACACACTCTTTCATTTGAGATAGGCTTATGCAATTCCATCAGCACGTACAAGAAGTGTTTCGTATGAGGCGACCAACGTCAAAACAAAGTTCGAATAACTAGTTGACCACAAGAGAAAAAAGATCGAGATGAACGACTGAAAAGAGTTCTCATTTGCCTATCGCAGTTTTTAGGAACATATCGTTGTTGTTTCGGCTCTAGGACTAATAGGATTTTTCATTGCCTATAATGACCACAGCAATCATTTTGTATATTTTCAAACAATTAGAATTGGTATTTTAAAAGTGTCAGTACTGATAGCGGAAATGTGATTAACTAGCCTTCAGCAATTAGAGTAAACTCCTAAACCCGTTTATACTTCGCAAGCTGCAATTAAAAAATATACCAGTGTACAAGTACCCCCTAACGTAACAAACATGAGTGCTGCATAGAACCTTTTATTCAACTAATCATTTTTATGCCTAACCGTGTTTTGCATTTTAAAAAAATACCCTAATCGAGTGTACTGAATGTCAAAAACATCATTAATTTTGAGACATCTGCACAACTTGCAAGAGGACACTCGAACCACTGATTGGCATAAACGGGACAGGAACGACATCTTAGGTTTTTGCGCACAAGACATGTAGGAGTGATTTTATTCATAGATTTCATAGTTTAGCACTTCATTCTTTTACTGGGTACGACTGTACCGAGTTGCAAAAGGTTCTTCTTGAGCAACTGATTGATCAACATCATAATGAGAAATTGTCTGCTAGTTGACGTATCTGTAACTTCTTCGAGACGAATCCAGGCATTTCTGGGTGCAGCATCCGGGATGTTCTCCCAAGAAGTAACTGGCCACCTGAACGGACACCACCAGCTATGTATTTAATGCTTATGTTTACGACAGCAATCCCGGATTTATTTTTGGTCTGTGTCTGGCCTTCACTATGATCCCAAGTGAAGGTAAGCCGATTGTTTTTTGTCCGATAGCAAAATACTAATTACTGGTTGGTACCTCAGTATAAAATTGTTCCATTCAGCAAGATTGTTTTCCTGTGGATATCTTGTAGTAACCCGCATCAGTTTTTGCGGAGCATTTTTGATAAAGTGGTTCTTTTCCAGAAATACGTCCGCCAATAGAAGGTTTATGGAATTGCTGTCTGTTGTTATTTCGCACGTTTTATGACATAGGTTGTTCATCAACCTCAAAACGACATTATTAGGCTAAGAGCGACCGCATCGCAGGGAAGCTTCAAAGAACAACATATAGAAGTATTCATTGATAGAGTCGACAAACTTCCAGAATTTAGTTCCGAATTTGTCGGGCTTGTTTGGCGTATAGCGTGTGAGTTTGCATAGACTTTTCAAACGCAACGTTTGTTCGTCATTGGTCTTCAAAATCGGAATTATGTGTGCTGCAATTCGCATTAAGGGTTTCACAAATTTCTCTCAAAGAAATTGTAGTTCTCACAGGACATCTGCGCTTATCAATTAATAAATTTCTCTTTATGATGGCACAACCTCCTCTCATTCATGGCATAGAGAAAGGCGTCTAATAAAGCACAATCTTTATTGTCCAACTCACTTGTTACCATTCAACGCACGCGTTCGCGTTTATGAGTCAGAATTCTAGTCCACAACACTCCCCGGTTTCCGCTCACACGTCGTGTGCACTTCTGCCCGGTTTATGTGTGTGATCGGCGCCTTTTATCCGGGGGTTTTTCGCTTGCCATTCTTCGTCCGTTGGTCCGATTTCGTTGAGCGATGGCTCGTCCGGTCGCTCGTGTTGTCCATCATCTATCCACTGTTGGCTTTGACCGTATTCCACGACCGTGTCGAGATATTCCTCTGAGTGTTGGAATAATCACGTCCCCAGTCTGGCCGCCCATCCTGTTTTGCCTGCCATGTCTCGGCCGTTGGTCTGATCCAGTCGAGCGACGACTCATCCGGTCGCCTACACCATCCCCGATCCGCTCGCTTTGGGTTTTTGGACGTACCTCCCCCGCGTTGAGGTATTCCGCTGAGTGTTTGAATACTCGCACCTCCGTCCTGACAATCTACCACAGTGGTATCTTTCAAAATGTCCTCCCCTTAAACCTAGTTCTGCAAAAGATTTCATTGGAGTGTTTCTTTCCATAGAGCAGAGAATTTTGAGTAAGTCAATAAGAGTTTCTGCCCCCTCCTGTCACAAGACGTGATTCACCTCGAAGGCTGTACAGTTCTGAGTAGTTTTTCGTCGCCAGTAAAATAATTTCGTCAACGAACAGCTTTTAGACACAGTAAATGTTCGGCGAATATTCTCGTTTCAAGCCTGCATGCAACTTGAATGCGCTCGTTGGGGATATTTTCCCACTGGCACGTTCATATCACCGGTAACGAGTCTCCGCCAGTTTGAGGGTAGGTTGTCTAAAGCTGGTTATAAATCACTCTTGCGATTTATTTCCCCCAATTGCAAATAGGTTGACAACTCTACCTCAATAGACCACGACATCACTTGATGTACTCAGTCGTGTGGACATGTACACCTGACACCTGATGTGGCTAACGTCAGAATGCCAACTCTGTGGCACTGACCAATCAAAGTGCGATGTCATGAGCAATCAATTTCTACAATGAACACGCCGTTCCGGTTGCCTAGACTTCGCTCTGGTCACTGGCGCTAACGATTGCGGACTGTTAGTGCTCTCTCGAGAAGGAATCAAACTAGACCAAATGGTTTTATATCATTTTTTTGGGACAGTTGCGGGGGCCGAGCAATTCGACTGGCAATGCTTCAAATTTGTAGAATGCTGGGTGGCATTCTTTTAGGGAGTCACCTAAATTTGGAACACTGTTGCTGTCACAGCAACAGGTCAAATGCCGATGGTGGGTTTTGTCATAAACAATAGGATAAAGCTGAACAATTGTCTGGTCTAGGTTACACGGTGATAACCGTTTGCTAACAGAAGTGTTACCATTGCTCGTCGCTGTGTGAGTGTCAGCTCTCCGAGACCTGTTGTAAACTTAAAATTGGAAAAGGAAATGAGAAGTATTTTCGAACACTGCCGCACCTGTGCTACTCAGTCTGTGGAATCGCGCCCTGTCAAAGCTTGCGATAGGTTCCCTCATGTGGTGTTTTTACATTTCAGACGACGTGTACCTTGGTGCATGTTGGCTGATCGTACGTGAACATGCTTATTCTATTTTCCTTGGGTGGTATGCCGTTGTTGAAGTTCGGTTATCCTGAAACAATGATGATATTACGTCTTTAACCGCTTGTCAATTGCGAAGTTTACTAAACTACCATGTAAAATTTGGTCACAATGTTCAGCTGACCTCTCTCCTGAGAAACCTGCAACAAACGGTACGGTAAGGTTGGGAAACATGACAAAGGAAACTCATAGGCTGATAAAAGAAATAACTTAAACGATAAATACGTCGGGCAAGGCGAGGTATTTATCATGTAGTAACCCTTGATGAATTGGAGTTGATGGCTCCTTAAACACTTGAAGGGTTTCATTTTCCTAGTCACTACTCGTCCACTGATTGTGATTCGCGAGCTGATGAAAAAATTTTTTTTTTGTTACTTGAGCCTTAACATCATTTCAATACACTCTTTGCTTATAGGCCAAAATCAAATAAAACCAAAAGTACCCTTAAAGTCACTTATGTCAACGTTGTCGTTACAAAGACGACTAAGCTCCATACCTTCCTCACTTTTGATTGTCTCGATACCCTTTTAGTCTATCCAGATATCAATCTTCTTCAACTAGATTTTAAAGTAGAGTATTCTTAGGGGTTTTTCTTGGCTTACTCCATGTCGTTTAGTGGCTAACAAGATTGCACGGTTGGTTTCCTCTGGAGTAAGCTAGGTGACACTGATTGCTTGCTTCGTGCGGAATGAAAGGCTACAGTTCGATCAGGTGTAGAAAGTAAACGAGGTTAGCTCGCTTTTGTTAGGTCATCAGGCTGCCCGTGTCGTAGTCTTACATCGCCACCTCTATGGATGCAATGATTGGGATGTGTAAGGTGGGCACCGAAGGTGTATGCGTGTTCTAATGACACGACACACAGACAGCAACTCAGCCCAAGTGCTAAAACACTTGGCCGTGCATCCGTGTTTCATTTAGATAGACGTATGCTTCACTCGTCTTTACCAAAATGGTCGGGCAATCCGGCAGGTGCTTTCTCCAGTGTTCAGGCGACAGCCATCTGACAAACAGTTTGATGGCCATAATGACAGTTAAAAACACAATCCAGACGTCCGAAGTTATCGACCGGCCGCAGTTTTCAGACGTGGTCGAATAATGTCCGGGGCGGGTGGCAATTTATTGCAAGCCCTCCTTGACTTAGATGTAAATCAGATGAAGCAAACTGCTTGATGCGGGTGGCGTATGGCTACGGTACTAACTGAGCAATGCGATTGACGACGGACAAGATGGTAACAACCGCATTCTTGCAAAGACAGTAGAACACCGAATGAAATGCCCTTCTAAGTTATTTTTGGTAGAGATGTGTGCACACTGAAAAGGATCGGATAAGTGTGAGAGGGTGTCAACATGGCTTACAGTGATCAGTTGAAACAAGCCACAATAGGAACCAGTCATTGAATGCACATTACCTGCCCGTTTCGCTTCACTGATGTTTGTTGAGTGATGCCCACTGAAGTAATGAACCAACCACCAGTTGTATTTAACTTTGTAATTAACGTTCCCTCCGTTGTTCTTCCTGAAGATCTGTTCTGTGAAGGTTTTAGTGAACATCGCTAAACGTTGTACACGTGCATTAGTTTTCTCGATCCTTCTTCCAGACTTAAGCCTACAACACAATAAACACTAGATATATGATTTTTCGTGGATTTCAGAATCCCACTCCTTCACCTATGTATTGTTCATCATCCACGATCCAGTCTATACTCGCCTAACCACTTCCGTCTTGACTTGTCCGCCTTCCTCTGTTATGCTTGCCCGGACTCGGCAAGGTTGGTTTTTTTCCCCTTGCCACCCCCCGTTCCCTTATCTCATTTAGCCGGTCTGGTCGTCAATGTCCCATTCAGAGTTATTGCTACGATCGGTGGTAAGACTTGTTGATTGCCCATCTGTCACTTATCCAACTGTTGGCCCGTTTATTAACTCTGGATTCATATGCCTGCCTTGTTAACATTCGTTCACCTCTCCTTCCTGCCTGTCACTAGTAATCATTTTTGCTTTTGACACTGGACCCTCCTTGTCCGGTTACAACTGTTGGCGTTGTTCCCTCTTATGTTGAACAGCTGCGGTATGCCTTTGTAACCATTATTATCGATTGCATCTACGGTACCGTACAAGTCTGCTTCTAGCTTGTTTCGGATTCTAAACTTCTTTCTCTACACGTTACTGCACTTTGAATGGAAATTGGCGTTACGCCACTCAGTTTGCGAATCTGGTTCATTGTTTAAGTTGTTTGTTTGGCTTGCCTATCACAGCTGGGTTTTAAATCGCGAACCCATAGAAAACAATATTCAGTCCGTCTGCCAAACTCGCATCGAAGTCTCCTTGACATATCTGTCGTAATTGTGTTGTTTCCAGGCCCCAAGAAAGGCTCTACAAGTGATACTGATTACGAGAGGGTCTATCGTTGTCTTGGTTACTCCAGACGGTAAGAAGTCGAGATTACACCCTATTTATGTTGGTCCTTACTCTAGTTCTCATATAGGGCATAAATCTCCGTTGCGAGACATACTGATCTAGACAGAGCCTAGACAAACAAACGAGCCAGTGATAGAGGTCACATTGTCTTGGCTTCCTGGTTTGTTAAATTGTGAGCATGACAATCTTGTCTTAACTGAGAACACTGTGTTATAATACGTCGTTTAGCCCCAACAGCTGTTGGGCAAACGTCTGACAAAGGTTGGCAGATTTTGAATTACACATTTCACTAGGTAATGCAATAACGGCAGAAAGTACTCTTATGGTGCCTGTTTCATTACAGGTCTTAAACCATTTCGGTCAGAGTGCATTTATTTTGGTTAGTCATTATCATCATCACAACGGTCTTGAGCCGGACCAGTGGGTACTGTGGTTCGAGCGGCTACTTACTGATGCAGCAAGACCTCAAACATTCACAATCGGCCCCGACCTACTGGGATTGCACAAATAAAAAAACGTTTCATTATGTATAATGTTTGCTTTATTGCCGAGAAATTCATACCCTAAAGCAAAACAGAGAACATCGTCGTAGTCAGATAACTTCATTGGTGAACGTTTCCAAATATAACAACTACCTGTGCATAATCATTTTCTGACAACACCATAATGTCACCACATTTATGGCCTCTTACAAGTTATCCAAACGTCACTTATGTCGAAAAGAATTTTCAGAATTACAGCTGATACACTGTGTGCTTGAATAAACACCTAGGTTGTTCATGGGCAGTGTACTGTGGTAACCTGTTTGCCGCGTGTATTTCTAGCGTCACTTATTGCAAATTGATAACTTGAAGTAATGTTGTAAAATGGATTCTCATGGCAGCCGTCACGAGGTTTTTATAGGTACTTCCATCTTTAGTTTCAAAATCCAAATGTCAGTAGTCCTCCTAGAAGCCAAGTGGAAGCAAACTCCTAGAAATGCAGCTCCATCTGAACATACTTGAAATTGCTTGATCATAGATGTGTTGTAAAGAGTCCTCAAGTCGACTACATCTAGGCGGGCGCATACGTGCGACCCTGTGACGAGTGATTTATATGCTTACCTTGGCGGTTTCATGAGCTCAGTACTTATTTTGAACGAATTTCTCATGGTCTTGGTTGTCCGTCTCAGTGGCAGAGAGCTGCCTGTGTTTATTTTATCTATGGAGCTAAATGTGTGTCAGAGTCGATTTGCTTGTCAATGAATTTGAGATCGGAAGAAATTAGGCGCTTCTGTGTAGATACAACAGTCATCTGTCCGATACCCAGCCGTCTCATCTCCACAAATCAGATCATTCTTGTCCGTGGAATGTTGGTTCACAATTAATCGTGACATAATGAAATACCTCCTTTTGCTACTAGTTTATATGTTTATCATGTTCCGATGCACAGTTGATTTCAGTTCTACTACAGAAAATACCTAATCCGATTGAGTATCTCTACGCTCGTTTGTCTTCTCTGTTGGTTCACGAATCGCACATCACGTGACCATGGGTTGTAGCATCTCTAGTAACATGATTTCACATTTGTTGCAATACGTTCGAAGCTCATCAATCACATGACTCTCATCAAATATGTAGTTTGTGAATTGCACGCTTGTCAGTTCATCTTTTGACTATATTCAATGAAATTCCATTATTTCTGCCTACTGCACTGAACCCCTTTAAGCCATTCAAATAGGGCAGACAGAAATTACGATATACATTCATTTTCCACACTTTCCTAAATGTGTAGCTGGCATTAGAACATAACCAAACGTTCCAAAATAAAATGGTGTGCATACAGATCGATTTATTTAGTGAGTGACACAACGAAACTTACAACAAGCAAAAATGAACAGTTAACTGTTTTGAATGCATTGACCAGACTGACTGCCGGTGTTACCGATATTCGCTGACGAGATTTAAACATGAGTCTGGTGTTTTTGATTTGTGCCACTCGAACTTCTTACCTATTTTTAAAATCTGCGGTAAACTGTTAGTGACTCCAGCCTTGTATAGTAGAGCGCTTTAGTTAGAACTTGTCAAATGTTGGTGTATAAGTGAAATCACAAGTGCAGCGTAAGCTGCTTGTAGTGAATGTTGTGCTCAGCTGTTCTTTGGTTTCGGTCACTGTGACAGGCTAATCCGAATCGGATGTCAACAGCCATTGTGGGATGCGGATTACTCGATCCCTCTTTTATTGTTTTCACCAAAATACATCGCCCTGACTCAGTTAACGGGCTTCTTGCGCTAGCTGTTTAATTTCTTATCAGTTGAATTTTGTCTGTATTTCATTCATGAACAGTTGTGGTCTTCTGGTACAACAGCCACGGTCTGCGCATTTCAAGGTGACCATATCTACACAGCTTGGGTCGGCGACTCGCAGGCTTGGTTAGTCTATATGCCAGCCGATGACGACAGCAACTTGCCCAAGAACAGTCATCCCACTTCGAATAATACCGCAACTGGGCGCACCCCAAACAGCGTTTCCCATCTACAATCTGTCAGTACAAAGAAGAGTCCACCACCCAAATCTCCTAGGATATCGAGACGTGGGCTGTGTCCTTTACAAAGACAACATACTTCTTGTAACGAATGTGACGCAACTGGTGATAGGAATTCCGGGAGCGGCGTTGAGACAAGAGAAACCTCAGCGATAATGTTCGATAAAGCGTTTACTACTGGACAGGCTGTTGCCTTAACAGACTCAATTCACCGACCTGAGTTTGCTGTGAGTATTTCTTTTCGTGCTATTTGTGTTTGTCTTTTTCTGTCACTAAATGTGGCAAAATCGCCCAACTATGCTTAGGTGCATAGGTTGTTAACAAGACTGTGACTTTACTTGTCAGCTGTTCTCTTTTCCTCGGGATTCTTTAACTTCAAACGTGTAGTTTGGCTTATTTTGCTAAGTATGCTTCATGAATCACACTCCTTGTAAAATATCCGTAATGCTGATATATCAATAAAAGCACGTTGTAGAGTACTAAATTTTCAGAGACACTGACTTTGAAGAGAATTTTCCATTCAGTGAAAGTCTATGGTAGTGGGATTTAGTAATACTCTGTTGGTGATGGTGATGAGGTTAATGCCTTCCGTCGTCTGGTCTCTCATCTCTCCTCTCATTGCTCGTCTCTTTTGCTGTCTTACTAGAGCGCTCCTGCTTCTGTTGGTCTGTTTCTGCTTGCTTGCGGTTGCAATTTGCTTGCTTGCTTACAACGGACAGGTAACTTGGTACCGAGCACTTAAATTTAGACGTGTGGGTGCTATAGATCAGCTTCCGCTGCCGCCCATTGTTGCTTCTAAACTAGGACTTTCTCACGTTTGTATGGCGATGTTGTTGATGATGGTGTAACTTGCTGCTGCAACTTCTCACTTATCGTTCATGCCATCAGTTTTTACGTCACGTCTGTAACCGTCTTCGCAGCACCAAGTCCGGAGACTCTGATCTCACCGCCCACTAGTTGTCCCTCATAGTAGTCCTTTACAAATGAAGCATTTCAAAAATTGTTTGCTCACGTTCAGCTAATCAGCGAAAAACTACACAAATCTCGATTAACCGATTGATTAAATGAATGCATCCATAGACTTAACCTACACTAAGAAGGATAAACAATTGTGTGCATTACATTACACGAGATGCGATATGAACTTTTTTCTCACGCTTTATAGAATTTCCATGGCAGTTATTGGATCGATTTCAAGGCTGTTAATCCTCCGCAAACTTTTCTTTTCTATTCAATATTTTGTGTATGGCGTAGGCGTATGGGTGTGCTGAACAAGTATGCGAGTACACATAGCATTCCAGGTCAAGGTCTACGACCAATGGATTTCGCACTAAGAGTGGCGCACGTCATAATTGCCCACTTTCACCATTTTTTCCAGCCTATTTGTAGTTGAATGGTATATTGTCCATAGGAATCATAGAATGCTGTCCACAAGATCCTACACGCACCTAATTGTTTCTGCGCTGGTCCGCTTTGTGTTAATAATAGGAAAATCCAAGCCGGCTTTCCTTGAGATAAGAAAACAGTAAAACAGACTATCGCTGGAATTTTTCTCTTCTGTGTGTTTCTCTGTGCGTCGCCGCCCTTCTTGAAAAAAGTTTCACGCTAGCGTCCACAGTCAAGTTGAACTCATTGTTTGATAGGTACTGTGTTTTGGTGCAATTTCTCATCGGCTATCCTCCCTGCCAACTGCAGGATACATTCCGACACTTATGCATGCACCTATGCATTACACATGTATTCCAACAAACTCAGCAGTAGCAGTTAGCTGACTTTCAGTACAATCATCGAATATCCGAACTCCGAAAGCTCCCCCGTTCAGTTAGGGCTTCCGATGTTATCAGAGGAAAATGTGTGACCCACTCAATGTTAGCAACTAACCATGATAAATCAGAGCACAGAGTGCAAGGTGTGTGAAAAAGACGTATCTTCCACTCGATATAATTTAACAGTGTATGTATTTACAGGGAATGGCTTATGTAGGTTGTACGTACAAGTAATCCGAGATGTGCTAGTGTTGTATGACAGGCAGTTTCGTTGTGAGTAATATACTACTCACAAGTAGTATGTTACCCACAGGCAACGTTCAGCAACAAAAGGGCAAGCTGCGAATGCCAGGAAGACGGAGGACAAGGAGAGACTATCGAAATAGTGTGTACGCGCTCGGCAGAAGTTCCACCAAGGCGAATGACAATGGTGGATGTGAATGCATATCTAACTTGCAAATGAGTATATGCGTTTGTGATTTGATTTTTGACATGACCTATACGGGCGTTTGTGCAATAGACGATTTCTCAGGCCAAGCGTCTTTTGCGGTCACAACATTAGTATACGCTACAGAATTTCCGTAGGGATTTAGAAGTTGTCGATGGGCATTGCAACTAATATTTACTCGAGTAGGTTTTGTCGAATAGCTTGCCTGAAGTATCCTATTGCATCAGTTGTGCCCAACAATGGTTTTAACATATTGGTAGTCTAGCGGTTTTTACTTATCTGGACGGAATAGTACATTTCACATACAGGATTTAATTATGTGGATTACATCCCGGTAATTATTCTGTCGGAATGCTCGCATGTTAACCTCACCTACAATGTAAACAAATATTTATGCTACCTGTTAATCTTGAAGTACTCTAATGGTACATGTGCTTAAATATTTTTTGTCTGGTTATTGGTTCCATTTAACTTTCTTTGTGAAGGCCGGTAAATTGTTGCGATAACTGTTGGCCAAAGTGTGTACTTGATTTCGGATGCTTAAATCTGATTGTGATTTTGTTAAAGCTGCAGTCTTTTGCAAGCGAGCTTAACCTGTTGGTTTCCGCCTCAGAGTTATGTGGGAGATCTTAGCAGAGATGCTATATTGGTTGAGGTCACTGATTGAACGCTATTTCTCGTTATCTGCTTACGTTACTCTGAATCCTTCGTTGCTTTTGAGATACTGTGATTTTTTCTACTTGAATTCGCGACGTATCTTCATCCGACAGACGCTTGTGATTCGAACATCTAACATTTCATTTTGCTTTCTGTCTAATTACTTTTCATGTTATGTGTATGTAATCATATGGCAGTATTCAACTGCTTTGCATGCACCTAGCCGTCCCGAACAACTATATGCTATGGATTATCCTAGTGTTTCGTCCCAATATGTCAGTCCGAAAACCCATGTGAACACAAAATACTTATAAAAATATCCGATTTTTGGCACCTGTTAACGAATGCTTTAGTGTTTATAATGTAACTACGTTTAAAATGTTTCGGTCTCTTCTACGGTTATTTGGACAATTATCTGATTACTTTTTTGTCCTTACTAAATATTCAGCCGGAATTCGTATCCGTTATTCGTAACGGTGGAGCAGTTTCTCTCGAAGTTGCTGCCGCTGATGACCACCCCTCTCCGAATTCGCCAAGTGTGCAAAACGTGTTCCGGAATGTTCAGAGATCATTAACTCCAATGGTGGACGCGAAATCCTTCGAAGTTCCTCAACTGTCAAATTCGAATCTAGTGGATTGTCGCGTTGGTGGCCTTTTATGTGTTAGTCGGGCGCTCGGAGATGATCAGACGGTTGCTGGAATGTCCTCTCTGCCTTCTGTTACCGTATGGAAACCTGGGAAGCCAACCTGTCGGCAACCGATGTGTTTGGTTGTTGCTTCAGATGGCCTTTGGGATACTGATAATTGTTCGGAGTCGGACGTGGCTGAATGCGCCCAAAAATGGTTCAAAAAATACCGCAACTCCGACGGACATGTAGAAAACGGTCTTGCACGCGAGCTCACCCAAATGGCTGTGGATAATGGTGCTTCGGACAACGTCACGTGTGTAGTAGTATGGCTGAATAGGTGGACAGCAAATTGGAAGAATGCGGAAACCTCCATAGACGTTCCCTATTGTAGTAAAAACGTGCGATGGCCACGTGGTAATCGAACCATTTCATTAGTTGACTTTGCTTCCCCATATCAGCTAAAAGTACGTGGTCCGAATCAAGGTCCTCCTCTAGGCGGGGTTCGGTCCGACGATCCACTTGATCAACGGAATTCCATGTTTTCTGGTGACGTTTTTCACTCAAGAGCTCGCTGTTCAAGTCCACCACGATACAAGTCTTCCAGTCCTCCCCCTCCTCTCGTCAATAAATGATGTTTCGGGACTCATCCCAATTGGGAATCCTGTTACCAACCGTGGTTTGCTCAACTAACATGGTATGCATTTTCCGTACGCTTAATTTGCTTGATTCAGGCTTCTACCTCATACCAAACCGAGGCACATATCGATTAGGAAATGGACTGTTTTCTTCAAAACAGTCTGATTCTTCGTTTTTTGCATTTGTTTAATCTTTTTAATTCTCTTCATAAAGCTTCGAGACTCCCTCATGTGCCTATGTTCAAGGATGTTTTCCCATGTGTTTGGTTTACGTATCGGCTGCCTTGTAACTCTAATTTTCTTTACCGTCTCTCCGTTTGTCGTTTCTAAACGAAAACCACTAACGATCTGTGCAACAGCAGCTGCATGGCCTTTGTATTCATGGACATTTTTCTCTTAACATAACATTATCCAGCTTCACCTATTCAGCCTGGTCTGTTTTGTTCGGTGTTGTGGATATTTATTGAGTATACGGTTGGACAGCTACAGGTCAGTTGTTTGCTCCAATTGTGTGTATCCGAACACATTTGTGTATTGTAAACACTGTTAGCCGATTTGTTTGAACAGTGTCAACGTTTATCACGTCCGATGTGACTGTCTGTGTGTTGATACACTCCTGAAACAGCACTGGGCTGTTAATCTACTTTTCTATATGAATCCACACATGTCTGCAAAATTGCCCATGAAATCAGGCTCAGTTTATGCTTGTCTTCAAGGCTAGTTCATCTTCTCCTTTACATCTTTCAGACATGATAAAAGTGAAATACAACGCAGACGATCATGTTTGTGAAGAATGAATTACTAAATTTAGTTTGCGTACAGTACTTCATAACTGACTGCTTCGTGTTTTGTCTTCAGTTATGCAGTTGACAGAAGCGATGATCATTACATTTTAAGTCATTTTCAGAGCTATTTTGGGTTCACTGCATTGGATGGTAGTGTCAGTGGATTTCGTTCTGATCCTAAACAGCCCAACGTATTCAGTGGGCTTCGTATCTTATAAATCCGTCGGCCTAATAACTTTCATATCCCGATGGCTTTTCTGAAGGCATTCACTATAGCTCGATGTGCGTTTATTCGAGGTCACTATTCAGTTGCCTCCCAAATTTTTGTGAAGGGATGCAGTCGCGCCACAACTCGCGCGGTGTACATATGCTTGTAAAAAAAAAGGATTTTGTTATTTTCTACATTTGTTTATAGTCCCCGTTGTACGTCTCTCTTGGGCCACGGCTTCCAGAGCACAGTTGGCAAATATCGT
Source organism: Paragonimus skrjabini miyazakii (assembly GCA_014338405.1). NCBI lineage: Eukaryota > Metazoa > Platyhelminthes > Trematoda > Plagiorchiida > Troglotrematidae > Paragonimus > Paragonimus skrjabini miyazakii. The sequence goes on from JTDE01002378.1 coordinate 64,989, forward strand.
TTGGATCATTCATATAGCTCGACCTCTTCAACTTAGCTTTGACTTTTCGACATTTCAACGATGTGCTAACCAACTCACCTACATTGATGTAACCTGTCAAAAGCAGCTTCTACTTTGAATTGACCGTCAGTCGATTGTTGATACCACGTGAATGTGTAACGTTCACTTTAGTTCCCAACGCGCTCTGTGAAGAAAGCTGTGTAGCGAGGGGAACTGAATTAAACTATGGATAAAACTTGATCCGGTTTATGAAGAGGTGTTAAGTAGTATAGTACTTGCTGCCAAATATTACGAGCATGACATATTGGCCCCAGTATCTGTTGGGACGAGTGTTTTGCATTAACTTGCGTGATAATTCTGTGTATTTATATGGCCAGTGCTGTGGATGGAAAACTTATCGGTCTGTAAGTAGGGAAATAAAGTGGTCATACGAGACCACTTTTAGGTCGTACTTCTTTATTACGCCCTCATTCGTTTGACCTAAGACGGGGAAGAACGAGACGAGACTTGACAACACCGTTTATTGGAAAACCGAGTCAAAACTAGGTCGCAGATGCTCCAAATTGATAGAATGAAACGAGTACTATACATGGCCGACGGGACGTGAAGTAAATCAAGTGAGATGATCATCCACGGCAGTCAAACGCAGGGCGAATCAAATGGAACGGTCATATATAGTGGTCGGGGCGTTAGAACAAATTAAGTTACAGGGGGAATTGGAAAGCAAACGCGAGAAAACAGTTCAGATAGCTCACGGACGTTCGATCACATGGCTGCAATCTGATTGGGTCCATACCCACACTCCCGGCCATACCATCCGGACTGGGTCGATATGGTGTGGTGCATCCTGGTCGCTTCGTTAATAGATACGCCCGCTAACAACCATTCTGCCATTTTACAAAAACACTCAAAAGTTTTTCAACGGAACGGAGGATATTGGTAAATGGATTGAGAATAACACAACGTTATGAGCAAGATGTAATACTCTACGTTTCAACCACCTCGGGTGGTCTTCCTAGATTTCGATTACAACAGTGCTGAGGAAGGCCACCCGAGGTGGTTGAAACGTAGAGTATTACAACTTGCTCATAACGTTGTGTTATTCTCAATCCATTTATCAATAACATGTTAGACACGACGCCCAAACTGTTTGACTCCATTCGTGCAAAATTCGGTGCGGATATCTTACAACTGATCAATAATGGAACGGAAGATAGTTTAGACATGAAATCGCGGTCTTTATTTCGTGTACGTTTGCACGTCGGACTTTGCATATTCATACTTCATTGCGCAGACAATATCTGTGTACACTCAGTCATAATCTGCTAGTCAGAGTTTTAAAGGGTTGGTGCGGATGGAACACTTAATTCCCATTTCCCATCGTGGCTGTTCACTCGAGTTAGACCGTGCCAAACGAACGGATTATATGGGCGACATGTGGTTGGAAGGTCTACACTTTTACGACCGATAACCGAGTTACTAGAAGCCTCCGAACTAGCCTGGACGGATCATGTATTCTTTCCGTCGACGTATCATCTGTTGCCGTGGTTGCTGGTTGTTGAAGGAAACCCTAAGGTGACCGGTATTGACCTGACGCACCGGCGATGGAATTATCGGCCTTCCCGTCGTGCAAGAGAGTTGCGTGCTAACGGCGGAAGTGTTCGAAAACTGCTACTGATCGTAAACGTACTCCGAAATGACAGTGGGTCCTAGCCGGTAACAAAAAGATAGTTTGTCTCCAAGACTTTTCACTTTGTTTTCTACACTTGTATTGAATTTGTACGACCTCGGAATCGATCAGTCATGTGTTGCCCATGGAACCACGTCTTACCGCCAAATTCGAGCGACGGATTGATGCCTAAAGAACGAATGATTAGTGTTAGACAACTTAATTAAGCGTAATATATCGAGATCCTCTGAGTATCAAAGGTTGGAGATTACGGTGAAGATAACTGTTTAGTGCGATATTAAACAGGACGATAATAAACAAAATACGTATAATAAACCTCAGAAGTACATAACCATTTGGCTGTAACGCCAATGCAACCTATGTAGTTCAAAGTAATGCAACAGCTGAACCAAAAAAAGGGTCATCATGCAAAATGAATGGCTTACTAACGACGGTTTGGTCGTTATACCAATAGGAAAGTTTAACAAAGAAAGGATTGCTTATTTGATTAGAGAACGGTTTAACGGGTCAATAGGAAATGCGGGTGGCTCTAGAAGCAGGCAAGACTTATTGAATCGATTAGAATAAAGCCCTCTTGCAACCAAAAGAACAGTGTCACTGGTACGATAACACAAAAGAATGAACTGAAAGTCGAAATAAATAACAGCACCGATGACGACGTTGGATCCAAGTTATAGGCGGATGAATCGGAGCCATTTGTTCAGCACCAAGAATGTTGTTTGACAGTAAAGAGGCTGTCGTTTTGATTAGCCAAATATGACAGGTTAAAGTGGTATTGGTGTGTACATCAGAAGTAACAGAGAACGCATGAAGTTGCAAAGAATGAAGAAGGACGTGGGACCAATCACAACTTAGACAGAGCCCAACAATCGGCGGTTAGACAGGTCCAATACACCAACAGATCGTCGGCATTCTGTGAGAATATTCCCGCAAAAGCTTCATTCTGTGTTCTGAGTTACCCAGGAGACAAATATCGCGGTAATCTAGATATTGCTACGTCCGATAAAGAAAAGAATGTACAAACAGCAGTCGTCCTGCGTGTAGCACGTGGAACGGGAAAGTGGTGAATTTTCACACTAGTGGAAATACGTTACACAACTGTGCTAAACAAACAGGTCTCAACAGGAAGTGTCAAATTGTACAAGATACCAAACAAATTAAGCCATTCTACGTGGTCGCTACAATGCCAAAAGGCAGTTACGTATTTTCGTGTTGATTGAACATCACCCATAACTGATGGTAGCCGTCACATTCAGATAGACTTCCCAATCGACCTCTTTCGAAAAGAAACACCAAACTCGAGTTTCGTTGTTGTTAGAGTTCGTCAGTAGTGCATATCTTAAACACGGCCCCGAATGAAAATCCGGTCACGCTTTCACGAGGCAACCGTGTTGAACACTGCATCGTTGTCCTCACATTATGCATGATAAGATTATCATATGTGAACGCTCGACCACTTTCGCTTGTGAGTAACGAGAGAGAGGAGACAGCAATTGTCCTGCTAACTCCAATCGATAACCTCGCGATGAGGACTTTCTTGACAGGTCGAAGTCTCTCCGACCTCATTAAACCTGCTACGCGATGTTTTAGATTACACATGGATAGACGGGGATTTGCTTAATTTTAAGTTGAACATCACTCATTTTTCTAAAGAAGCCGACTGAAAAGTCTACCTGAATGCGATCAAATATGAGTGATTGTTGTAATTAGAATTAAACTATATAGGATAATGATCGAACGTATAAGAATTACAAAACACAATTAGACACAACAACACAGCACGTATATTGTCGAATCGTACGTATCACCAAACTGTACATGATATTGGAATAGTAAAACAGTTGCGTAACAGAAGCATGCCAGTCATGTTCATCACTTCCGCCACACCTTGAATGGGCGTGCGGATATTTGTAATTCCGTGGTGGTCTTGATTCCAAACGTTCAGATCTTCTGACTATTGGTTCTTCTATTGTTTCGTCTACTTCATGAATAACCTCTACTTCAGTAACGTCATTTGCTTCCAATGCAACAGGATTATCTAGAAAGGACTCGTTAGAATTCGAAACAACAGGACTTCTGTTAACAGACTGACCTCTAGAATTGAACTCAACCTGATCAACATGTTTTGGATGGCAGGAAAGGTCTTCCAAGTCAAGAATATTAACTATCCGATTTCCATGAGAAGAGAGAACAATTCAGTCGGGGAAGAACCCAATTCCCCGAAAATACCGTTTTATTTGACTTCGCAGTGGCCTAACTCACTACTGATCGTAGTGACCTTCATAGTCGGCACGGTCATGTGCCACGTCCCCCATCACGTGCGTTCTCAACCTTTGTGCCAAATTCTGGCGCCCCGCCTACACGCACGTCCTTTAATTAGGACATCACTGTACTGGGTGAATTTTTGTCTGGTTCGCTTTCTGACCATGTTCTTGATTGGTCACGAACCCGTTAAATGTGGTCTAGTTTGTGACCGCGTGGTCTTCGGATTGAGTGATATAAAGTGGCTCTGTCCGGAGGCCTGTCTTTCCTCTGTGTTCATACGTTAGCATTGGGTGGTTGAGTTGGCCGGGAAGATTCAAATTAATCTTGCATATTTCGTAGTCCGTTGTTCAGAACCGTTGAACATCGTTCCGTTATCTACCGTTCCACTAACCGTTATTCCGTTGTCTGTTTACGCGCTCGTAGGCCGTATACCAAGTTACAACAAATTCCATTAGCAGGATGTAAATCGTTGCCTTTGAAATATGTAACATCAGCTGTTTTTGCACAGTCAAGACTTGTACGCAGAGAACGAGATTTGAAAAGGATCGCGGGATTCTTTCCAGTTACCGAATGTGATGCATTTCTGTACCGCGTGAGAAAATTATCGATTTATCGATGAAATTCCATAAATGAGTTTGGTGTTAGAGGAGTAATTACAGACTTCAGTGTGCGTACAAAATTTTCTGCAAGTCCATTGGATTGTGGATGTCGTGGAGCAGTAAACAAATGCCGACACCCAAGTCCTTTAATCCATTCCTCTAAAGACTTGGCAGTGAAGTGAGTACCATTGTCAGTGACCAAAGCAGCAGGTGAAACCTCGCGACAGAATATTTCTCTCAACGTATGTTGTGTAAAGTCTGCACTCGGTGATGAAGTGAGAAAAACTTCAGTAATCCGTCTGGAGTAATGGACAAACTTTCACGGTGACAGTAAAATGCGGGAAATCTACGCTGCTCCTGCTATGTCCAGCCACGTCTTAGGACAGATATAATAGGACCAAAGAATTTACCAGTATCGCACACAAGTGCCTATCTTTTTGCTGGCAGTGGTTGAACTAATAAACAGTTAGCATTGTCAGAGTTTGAGTCAGGTGACGGAAATCTGGATAGGTAATCATCATGGGGAATAGCTTTTGCACTACGATGAATGATTGTGTACTTGTAGGAACTGAGAGCAATGCTCCAGCGTTGCACCATGGTATCAGATGACTTTGCCAGTGATTTCCTGAGATGATACAGAAATTTTAAGGCTTCCTGGTCTGTTGCAATGGCGAATGAGAGTCCAAAAAGGTATTTATGAAGTCTTTTAACAGCCCAATATACTCCAAGGGCTTCACGTTGGGTCTGAGAATACCCACGTTCGGCTTTAGACAAACGACGTGAGATGCATATAACACGTCTATCACACTGTTCAAGAACCGCACCCATTCCAATGGGAGAAGCGTCTGTAATTACAGTCGAATGATCTTTGGCAGAAAACGGTTTTAAAACAGCAGTAGTTTGAAGATGGTGAAGCGAAGTACGGAGCGTTTTTTCGTGATTAGTAGACCAAGAAAAACTGTTGCTGGATAACATGTCGAACAAAGAAGTGGCACACTGGGCGAAATTCGGAATAAAACGGGAGTAGTATTGGAGTGCACCCAGAACAGAGCTGAGTTCATGAAGGTTAGTGGGTGACGGTGCATTCACTAATGGGGCTAAGCGTTGTGAATCTGGTTTGAAACCATTGCAATCCACAATGTAGCCAGGGCATGGGTAAGAAAAAATTGCAAAATTACACTTCTTTGGGTTAATGGCTACGTTGAAGTCAGAAAATCGTTTCACCAGAGAAAGAAGGCGATAATCATGGGTGGGTTTATCTGGAGCATGAACAATAACGTCATCCTGATAGGTTTTGATGCCATCTAATTCTTCAGTAATCGTATTCATGACATCCTGAAATACAGCTGGCGAAACGTTTAAACCAAATGGCAGAAAATTGTATCGATACAGTCCGAATGGTGTAGTGATCACAGTCAAATTACTTGATACTTCATCAAGTGGTATTTGTAGGTAAGCATCCTTTAAATCGATTTTTGCAAAGTTCTTAGAACCTGACAAACGATACAGTATGTTCTCGGGTTCTTCTGTTGTGCAGGTGAGTTGTAGTAGACGTGTATTCAACGTTAACCTGTAGTCAACACAAATTCTCGGTGTAATTCCATCAGCTTTTAGCGGTGTCACTATTAGAGTCGCCCACTTTGACGAGTCAACAGGCGTTATTACTCCTTTATCACACATGGATTGCGATTCTTTGTGCACAGGTTCTCGCAAACCAAATGGGATGGTTCGTCGCTTAAGAAAGACTGGCTCCCCCGAAGCTTCAAGCTTTATCTGGTGTATTCGCATTCCCCCTGTGGCCTTAGGACAGTCCAGTATAAGTTGTCTAATGTCAACGTCGTTCACTGATGTCAGTAGCGAAATGTCAGAATGTAGCAGTCGTAAAACTTTGAGCCCAAGAATAGAAAGACCTGAGCTTGAAACTAAAAACTGACAATCAGTAGGGCTAGCATCGGGCAACTTCACCGATACGGTGCACGTGCAGCGATACCACGAATGTTAACTCATGTGGGTTGCAGAACTGCATCAGGATAAAATACAACTAGGTCTGAATGTGAAGTTATTGATTCGACACTACCGGTATCAACAATAAAATTGAGACATTTGCCAGAAGCAGACACTAATGTTTTAAAAACATGAGAAGTGTTGTGGGGCAAAATAGATAAAGAAAGAGTAGAAATGTTATCCGTTAATGGTTGAACATTCGAATTAGAATTTGTCGCTAAGTGACATGAAAGTGTAGGGGACTAACCCAATACAAAGATATAAATACCAATATTCAGTTAAAAACGCATGCAGTAGCCGAATATCTCGCTACAGGCAATCCCAATCTATGCGAAACAGGAACGCCAAGGAGACGAGACGCACGCACCAAAAATGTATTGCTAATGTGGGGGACTGTCAGGCAGGAAGTGTGTGTATTCCAACTCTCAACGGAATACCCCAACACAGGGGGAGTTGCGTTCAAAAACCCACGGTGAGCGGATGAAGAACGGCGTGAGCGACCGGATGAGTCATCGTTCGACCGGATCGGACCAACGGGTGAGACGTGGCAGCCGAAATAGAATGAATGACCAAAGTGAAGGCGTGATTATTCCAACACTCTCAGGAATATCTCGATACGGCTGTAGAGTACGTTCAAAGCTTACAGTAGATAGACGGAGGACAGCACGAGCGATCGGACAAGCTATCGCTCAACGAAATCGGATCAACGGCCAAGGAAAAGCAGGCAGAAAACCCCCGGGTCGAAGGCGCCAATCATACACCTAAACCGGGTAGAAGTGCACACGACGCGTGAACGGAAACCTGGAGGTGTTGTGGACTGGAATGCTAACTCATAAACGTGAGCGCGCGCGAAGCATGTGAACTAGCGTGTTGGGCAATAAAGATTGTGGTTTACTGAACGCCTTTTCGATACACTAAGCAGAATCAATTCAAACAAGTGATGTTCATTCTGTACAGGGAAAAGTGGTGCAAACTGTATATAAAAATAAAGCGGAATATGAAAATGTGTACAATACCCTATTGAACTCACCCTAGAGCGTTAAAAGAATGAAATCGCTCGATAAAAATAAGGAAATGTTAAGCACAATACTCTTTGAGAACTGCTGGCCATCTGGCTGTTCGGCCTGAGCGAGTGCGGGGAAGATCAACAGGGATCTTCGGGTTGGACTGAGGTACGGGCTGTTCGTTAGACATAAGCTGGGTAGACTGCGAGTCACTAGGTGTAGGATCGACATCAGGAGCGATGGGAGGATCTAGCTGGAATTCGACATCAGCAACTTTAAGTCTATTAATCCTCACTGTATCGTGAGATTCATTTCGATCGATCACAAAAACTTGGGGAATCGTTTAATCACACGGAATGGTCCGGAGTATGGCTTTTGGAGAAGGGCTTTTACAGCGTTGATACGTACGAAAACAGAATCACAAAGTCCAGATCGGAGTGCTTTTGTTTCTGTCTGGTGTTTGACCTGGTGGACTGGGGCCGGATTTTCGCCATGGATGACTTCAACTGCTGCATGAAAGTAGTAGCGTCAAACTTAGTTTGGCCGGCGTTAGACCTGTAGAACAGTTCATCAGGTAGGCAAAGTGTCGTACCGTAAACCAATTCTGCGGTTGTGCAACCAACGTCTTCTTTAACAGTCGACCGAATTCCAAGCATGACAAGGGGTAAGTGACCAGTTCAACGTTGGGAGTCTAGTTGAGCTTTTAAAGCGGCCTTCAGCTGACGGTGAAAGCGTTCCACCAAACCATTCGCTGCCGGATTGTATGCAGTGGTTTTGATGTGATCGACTCTCAGTAGCCGGTTAAAGTCTCTGAACAGCGCTGATTAAAATTGTGTACCTCTATCAGTGTTTACAGTCGTTGGAACTCCATAGTTTGAAATCCACCCGTCCATGAACGCTCGCGCAACTGTTTCAGTATTCGTGTTGGGGAGAGGTATTGCCATGGGCCATCTGGTGAAACGATCAACGCACGTCAAGATATACCGATGACCTTTTGAATATGGCAATGGCCCGACTATGTCAACGTGGATATGACTGAAACGTGTATCAGGTTTAGCGAATGTGCCAGGGGCCGTGATGGTATGCCGGTGGACTTTGCTGCGTTGGCAATCAAGGCAAGTTCTCTCCCATTCTCGTACATCCCTATGCATGTTCGGCCATACGAATCGGTCTGAAATCAGCTTGACGGTGGCATGAACGCTGGGATGAGACATACAATGGAGATTGTTAAAAACGGAGCGTCTAAAGTTTACTGGTACAAATGAACGGGGGCTGACTGTCGTTGTGTCGCATTCGACTGTGCCTTCGCAGTTGGTTAGAAGTAACTCGCGAAGTTTGAGGGAAGAAGAGATGCGACACTGCTGCTAATTCTTTCAAATCAATG
>JTDE01002378.1:96435-112695 GCA_014338405.1 Paragonimus skrjabini miyazakii
TTTCTCGCAGCTAAAAACGCGGAATCGCAGGTGACGACTCTGGCACACATGCGCGTAGACGAAGGTTCCGATCTCATTTTACAGACTGATGCATTTCAATCGGCTGTCGGCGCGGTTCTGCAGCAGGTCATGAACAGCCAAGTTCAGCCTTTGTCATTTTTCTCCCGTAAGCCTCAACAAGCGCAAACGCGCTATAGTGCCTTCGGTCGCGAGTTGCTGGCAATCTTTCCCGCCATTAAACACTTTCGCCATCTGTTGGAAGGCAGACGTTGCGCTGTCCTGACGGATCACAAACCGCTTACTTATTCTTTCAACACCAAGTCAGACCGTTATTCCCCGAGGGAAATTCGACACTTGGATTACATTTCCCAATTCACGACGGACGTACGATATATTGCAGGAGATAAAAACACCGTCGCTGACGCCTTGTCCAGAGTAACCTTAAATAGTCTACATCGGACTGGCACCATTGATTTGAAAGAATTGGCGCGAGAACAAAACAACGATCCAGAGTTGCAGCAGTGTCGCATCTCTTCTTCCCTCAAACTTCGCGAGTTACCTCTAACCAACTGCGACGGCACAATCATACGCGACACAACGACAACCACCACCCCCCCGTCCATTTGTACTAGTAAACTTTAGACGCTCCGTTTTTAACAATCTCCACTGTATGTCTCATCCCAACGTTCGTGTCACTGTCAATCTGATTTCAAACCGATTCGTATGGCCGAATATGCATAGGGACATACGAGAATGGGCGAGAACTTGCCTTGATTGCCAACGCTGCAAAGTCCGCCGGTATACCATCACGGCCCCCGGCACATTCGATAACCCTGACGCGCGTTTCAGCCATGTCCACGTTGGCACAGTCGGGCCATTGCCGTATTCGAAAGGTAATTGGTATATCTTGACGTGCGTGGATCGTTTCACCAGATGGTCACGAATACTAAACAGTAGCGCGAGCGTTCATGGGCGGGTGGATTTCAAACTATGGTGTTCCAACGACTGTAACCACTGATAGAGGTACACAATTTTAATCAGCGCTGTTCAGAGACTTTAACCGGCTGCTGGGAGTCGATCACATCAAAACCACTGCATACCATCCGGCAGCGAATGGTTTGGTTGAACGCTTTCACCGTCAGCTGAAGGCTGCTTTAAAAGCTCAGCCAGACTCCCAGCGTTGGACTGATCACTTACTTCTTGTCATGTTTGCAATTCGGTCGACCGTTAAAGAAGACATTGGTTGCACAACCGCATAATTAGTTTACGGTACGACACTTCGCCTCCCTGGTGAACTGCTCCACAGGTCGAACGCCGGCCAAACTAATTTTTACGCTACTACCTTCATGCAGTATTTGAAGTCATCCATGGCGAAAATCCGGACCCAGTCCACCAGGTCAAACACCAGACAGAAACAAAAGCACTCCGATCTGGACTTTGTGATTTTGTTTTCGTACGTATCGACGCTGTAAAAGCCCCTCTCCAAAAGCTATACTCCGGACCATTCCGTGTGATTAAACGATTCCCCAAGTTTTGTGATCGATCGAAATGAATCCCACGATACAGTGAGCATTGATAGACTTAAAGTTGCTGATGTCGAATTCCAGCTAGATCCTCCCATCGCTCCTGATGTCGATCCTACACCTAGTGACTCGCAGTCTACCCAGCTTATGTCTAATGAACAGCCCGTACCTCAGTCCTACCGGAAAACCCCTGTTGATCTTCCGTGCACTCGCTCAGGCCGAACAGTCAGATGGCAACAGTTTTCAAAGAGTATTGTGCTTAACTTTTCCTCAATTTCATCGAGCGTTTTCATTCTTTTAGCGCTCTAAGGGGAGTTCTATGGGGTATTGTACACATTTTCATATTCCGCTTCATTTTTATATACAGTTTACACCACTTTTCCTTGTACAGAATGAACATCATTTGTTTGAATTGATTCTACTTAGCAATACATTTTTGGTGAGCGCGTCTCGTCTCCTTGACGTTCCTGTTTCGCATAGATTGGAATTGCCTGTAGCGAGATATCCGGCTACTGCATGCGTTTTTAACTGAATATTGACATTTTTACTTTTGTATTGGGTTAGTCCCCTACTGGATATTTCAAGTCCTCTGTGGCAGTTACTGACTGAAAGCGACTCAGTTGAGCCCCGTGTGTCGTTGTTTCACCCTGGACCTTTGAAAAACTCGCGGACTTTCTGACTGTTGGTATGTGACCATCCACTTACCACCAGGAATTTGTTAAAGTGGCTGCTCGCATTGAGTGTTTCACGACGTCGGTGACAACGTTTCCTGTCTTTATTCATCCCCTTCTGGTTAATCTTTCTTCCTCTTCCTACATTTGAAATTTTCCTGGTAGTAACTGTAAGCCTTTCTGACAATTGTGTCGTTCACCGGCATGGTGTTTCAGGACCGAAAAGAGTTGGAAACGGCCATTTAGGCGCGAAAAGATATTTTTCAAATTTTTCATGAAATATTAAAATGCATATTACGGGACGTATATATAGATTTTTTCGAGTATACTAGTGGTATTGCAATGGAAAATATCAAGTGTATATAACAATGGCCCATACTCGCAATTTTATTGAAAAAAATGTGTCGCCATTTTTTTCGATAAAAGCATTTTTACGTAAGGTGGCTGAAATCCGTCTGTTCCCAAGACAGACCGCCACGAACGCCTTCTGCGTCTCCCTTCCAATGCCATTCATTACCCACGCCTTCGGGAAGTGAAGCCCACTGTCGTATTTTCGTTTCACCTCTTGCTTGGACTTACCTACCCAATGCCAGGCGTACGCGACGATGAAAAGTAACGACTGTTTTGAAGCCTATTTTCAACGTCTTGGCTGTGAATGTTATGCTATTTTTGATCGACCAATGTGGCAAAATCGTGAATGCTTCCTCTAACGTCAGACGTGTATTTCCAAAAATGGAATCGTTTCGAACAGAATAATGCCGCTCCAGAGTACAACGACGTCTGGTAAATACATCTGCCCCGTTAACGAGGATAGCACTCAGCTGACATTGAGTACCACGACTGCGTAATCTGCGGTCGTTTTGCGTTGATCTGCTCCGAGACAACCTACTTATCTGCACACTTCAAGACCTAAATCGAGTTCTGCAAAATGCAGAACAGTTAAAAGGAATTACCTTCCTACAGTATCCACAGCACCACATCCAGATGTTGAGCCCACCGCAGTTACTATGACAATATCATCATCGCACACATCCTTAGCATCAGGGCTGCAACTCCCTGTTCTAAGCCTGAAGTACAAACACGCCAAACACTTTGCCTTCCTTGGATAGTGCACTCGTCCGGCGCTGAAATGTCACTAACATAAAGCCACATTGACGGCCCGTTTTCTGACAGCCGTGGAGCCTCAGATGTGGCACACCGGGATCTAACAGGGGGTATATGGAGGGGCAGAAAATAGGATAACATACTGCCAGCCATCAGTGAAGTCTGCAGCCGGCGAAAAGATAGACCAACATTAATCGAATTCATAAGCATTTGTGGCTGAAAGATAGAGGGGTTGTAGCTGAAATGGTAGAGGTGGGAATCAATGTTTTCGTCAGATAAATAACGAGCATCAAAGTTGGTCATTATCCGTTGGATAAGTGAGCATTGACTCGCGTACACATGGCCAGCTACCTTAAAGCGTGATCAATGAGCAATAAACAAAACAATACACAAGTTTTCAATGATAGGGTGGGACGTGTTATGCATGTTTACACCACGCAGTAGGTAGAAACAAACGGGTGATAACGCAGACCGTTGTCCATCGGAAATACTATCGGGTAAACAGGCTGGATATATAATTCTGATGTGTAACTAAACAACAACCGTGGCGACATAGTTTTCACCAGGAATTACTGTGATATTTCGTGTACAAGGCAATGTGAACACAACGTGGTCGAAAATTACAAATTCTATTATATCTCCAAAACCGCGCGAAATTGAGCGTTTCTGCAAGATGGGAATATGTATTCCACCCCGAAAATTTTAATGGAAGCAGTCTCAGAACGTAAAATCGGTTAGGAATGCCAAGATTATGCTTTCATCGAAAAAAATGGCGACATTTTTTTCAACGAAAGTGCAAATATGGGCCATTTTTAGGTACACCTGATATTTTCCATTGCAACACCACTAGTATACTCAAAAAAATCTATATATGTGTCCCGTAATATGCATTTTAATTTGAAAAATATCTTTTCGCGCCTAAATGGCCGTTTCCAACTCTTTTCGGTCCTGAAACACCATGCCGGCGAACGACACAATTGCCGCCTTTCTTGCAAAGACTGGCACGACCGTTCAAGTTACGTGCGTGACAAATCATCTCCCTTGAACGCTAATCTGGGTGCATTATTGGTATTGTTTACTTGTGGAAGCCTGTTCTCGCGTAGCTTCTCTTCCTTACTCTTTATTGTTAGACAGTTGTTTGTGTGTACCCTGGTTTCATTTGCGCTTGCTCGCTCCGCCATTGTGCGACTGTTGCACTTGATCATATGCATGCGTCCAGCGTATCGGCAGATGATGCGAGAAGACTATTCGCCGCTCGAACAACCATTAGACTTCCGGGATTAACAGTTTCAACGTATCCGGCTGGGTACGTTTTGTGTCCTCTCTTAGTCTTAACGTAGATAACCTTGAGGCGGGGCTACGTAACTTGTGCTTCATGTTTTCATTCGACATTGAGATAACAGGTCCAATATATTCAGCCGCATTAGCAAAAAATATCCAGGCCATGGCAGAGTGGCCTCTCCCCCCAAATTCCGCCCAATGCCAGATCGTAACTGGTAACCTTGAATCTTCAGAATTACCCGGTCTCCAGTTTTCACTAAATGCTATGCCTATGGAACAGGCTAGAGACCTTGAGGTGTTGATGATGAAGTACTTCAAGCCCTCAGCGTCGTTCGCACTGGCCGCTCATAGGGCCTGCGCTGAGCTGCTCAGACAATGAACAGTCTTGTCTAACAGGAAACCGGAGATATTCTTTCCGCTATGCGGAGCCACAGTTCACCTGTGTCTCATACTGCAACCGTGCGTAGACAACCTACCTATGTAAAGTTATCCAGCGCACTGAGAGACTGCAACAACTTGCGACTTGACTGGTGATAGGATTTAAGGATAGGCCCTATCACGAGCGCCTGCAAGAGGTCGGAGTATTCTACGTAGTTATTAGCAGGGTGTTACGTGATTTTACTGAGACCTTCGCAATCCTCGAAAGCCACAGGTAACGAAAGAACCAGAGTTGTTTGAACAGGGCTTTATCACCGGATGTCATAGTCTCCGACTGAAGAAGAGCTGGGCTCGTTCATACCTATGGACAAACGTTTTCAGCCGCCGGATAACAAATGTGTAGAACAAGCCTTCATGTGGAGTGGTTTAAAGTGATACTGCTACTTCCCTTAAAACGCACCTAGATGGTGCGAAACCGAAGATCTCCCTACAACTCACTCATTGTAATGGGCAAGACGACGAAATTTTGTGGTTGCGTAAAGAAGAGTGGCAAGGTGTCTTTGCACGTTTGCTAATGGTATCAGTATCCCGCAGGGGTTAGAATATTTCTGACTCGCAGTCACTGTTTCATGTGACATCTATGACAGAGTAACCACGTGAGCATACTCACGTTTGTCATAGATAATGTAACACAGACGTATATGTCCGAGCAACATAACATGATTAGGTGTATAGAGTGGAAGATTGTAGTACTTATACTTGAGTGGACGCTGGGCTGATAACTTGACCCTATCGTTTTATGAGCGTTCGTCTCGTCAAATTCTTCTAACTAATAACCTACCGTCCCGTGCGCCATTTGTGTTGTTGCACACACTTTTTCTCCCCGGTCTCCCACAGCCGCGATGTTTTCGTACTGTTGTGATATCTGCTGGACCCGATTCAGAAACCTCCGATCGGAGACCAAACTGCCGAAGCGGTAAACAACGTGGCCTGCAGTAAAGTGGCAGTGGTGCCATGGGTAACAACTTACATTGTGTTCCCATGCCGTTGTCCATGAGTCGTGGAATGAAACAGTTCTCCGTTCATCAGTTTCACACCAACTCACTCCTAAGTTTCAAGCAATTTCGCAGTGTAACTGAAAGCACAGAAAGAATAAACTAAACTGTGTGCCGTTGAGGTGACAAAGGAAGGAGTATTGTTCACAATTTGACTCGAGAATTTTATTGGGGTTTGTGTTATAGATAGAATCTGTCCTGTGGAGATCTGTTCATGCCAGGTGAGTCGCCCGAGTCTCGTTCCATTTTAAACGCGCGTTTTGATACCGGGTTGCTTGCAGGTAGGGGAGCACTTGTCGTTTATTGGAATTCTCTCCAGAATAGATAGGATGTCTCCTGCAGTGGTAAGGGGGGACGTCGACTAAAAATAACTGTGGTTGCGTGCTCACGGGAGTGCGCTGTTTTGGATACAGTTCGTCGAATGTTGTGTTACTTATTCTGAGAAACCGGAACAACAATAGGCTGAGCGGCGCCAAGCGGTCTTAGTTTGCCGAAGGGACGGCACCATTTTGTAGAACAAGTGTATTTACGATTGCTGTTGGGCAGAAAGCGCTCTGGCGTTTTGATTGGCCATTTCCGTGTTAAGTTTCATAACACTGTGGTGACCTGGAGATAACCCCGGTCTGTCTGCTGCACGATGTGTAAAATCGTTCCCAAAATCCTAGCTCACATTGTACATAGGATCTTAAGGATCTTCGCCTGCCATCTGCTTGGTGCATGCGATCGCTCGCGTTTGTTTGTATGCTTGCCGGCCTATGCGCGTCGATGACGCCATGTATACACTTCTGGCTTTCTCGCGCGCTCAACAGTCGAATCCTCTACGTCCGTAGCTACTTTTGTCTATTGGTAGCGTTTAGCGCTAATCGAGACCAATTGTATTTATCGTACAATATATTTTCGGTCTTCTGCAATTTACGGTATTTTTATTTCGCGTCTGGTATTGTCGCGTATACCTGAGAAAGCGTTAAGTTAGTGCAAGTACGCACTAAATCATTGCCTCGAGCAACTCAGTGGCCCAACTTTATCACACATTCGAACAGTTTGTCCTAATCAACACTCCTCAAGTCGAAACCCATCTCCACGTTGGTAAACAGTAAATGAGTGGGTTTGTAATATCATGGGAATTGTAGATGATTCGATAATTTAAGACGTTTTTTGTCGTGCGGAATAATTTCGTTTTTATGTTTTAAAAGTTCTTATCAAAAACGCTAAAATACCGGTACTTTGATGGCAAGTTACATCGTTGAAATGATTGCAATTTTTAATTTGGTTAATAGGGGTGGTTAGCAATTAATTAACAATGGACATGCATAGCATACATCTTGAACTATTTTTCGTCGACATATGCTTTTCATACTCCGTGAAGTAGATGCTGACAGCTGACGTAAATATGATGTTGCATGATCATCACAACGTTGAACTGGAGACGAAACATATTTAGTGACACCATGAACGAGTAGCTGCAAATTCATACGATGATTTCTAGCTAAACATTTAGAGTCAGTCAACTGGATATGTAGCCCTCTCTACTGCTCACTTTAACCGGGCGTAGGCTGGTTTGGCAGTGTGGTTACAAGAAGGTCCTTAAGCATATGCAATTAAATGAATCTGCCAGTACGCGGAACCCCCATGCAATTGTCTCGTAATTCTTCTCCCAAGGCATGCCAAAAGACGCACAAAAAAGACAGCTTCCTTCAGCTCCAAAACGTGTGCGACAAAGGCGACAACTACAAATTATTTATATGGCATGTGATGACCAAGCGTTCCCGAGACATTAAAGAGAACAGCTGCCGACGAAAGAGGTAGGGTCACTAATGAGCATAGCGGCATAAAAAGTCTGACGGGTAAAAACTAGTCAATGTCACCACTCGGCCGCTCTTGGCTGGTCCGCTAACTAGGGCAAAGTCAATCGTTTTTTAAGGACGGATGGGGGTTTTGTTCGGAAAGAAATGGATGCCGTAACAGACGGACAGTGTACGAATCTATGATACCCAAATAAACCCGTGAAAATTTCTTTCGCACGTGCCGGCACTAATGTTCACCATGAGGAATATACCCGCATGATTCACTCCAAGCTACTAAACAACATCACATGAGGTGCATTTACTCTAACCTCGTCCAGTCGTTTATAGTGCAGTAGGGGAACGTGTTCATTCAGAGGCTTTAGTACCATTGAACAAGCGAACGTTATTAGCCGAGAGTGTATATTCTCCACGTACATACCGACGCTACCCACCTTACTATGCCACACCCAACGACGATCCGCGCTGCACGCACTTGGGTCACCATTTTATCCATCACAAACGTTCTGACAGGTACGGGATTTCTCACCACCTGACGAAATGTTGCAAACAAATGAAGCGGGGAAGCGTATTTTTCAAGTAAGCACAAACATGTATCCCTGATCGTCCATGATACATTCCGTTTGCGACTAGGAACTGATGTAGCTCTGGGCTACAACCGAACATGTGAACTGATAAGAGACCTACTTATGACGTCTGGTTCCATGCATGGCATCGACGTTTGGCCCATCAAGGAAGCGTCTGAACAGTTGCACTTGTTGCTTTAGTGTTAAGCATATATGCGTGTTGCTTTTGTTGTTTTTGATGACACTCAGTATGCTGTTCTCCTCTATATGACCCGGACTTTGAAGCAGAATTTTTGCAACATCCATACACACACATACTTATTGTCGGGAGTTTCAACCGGTGACGGATGATGCAATTATCCATGGTCGTTATATGCTCACTATAAACATCCGCAGTATATTGCCTTAACTCAGTAGGTGGTATGTTGTACTCGAACAGATGCTTAGAATCGTTTACTTCACCTGGAATGAGCCGAGGATTTTTTGGATGCGCATTCTACAGAATGGCAGTCATGTCATGGTTGTGTTCCGATGTAAAAGGGCTAATAATCAACTTAATTTTTCTCCAAACGACGTAAAAACAGGATTGGCAGCATGTACCACGAAAACTGTGCAATCGTATGTGTGCAAAGTATTTGAATTCAGCTCACTAAACGCGTTGTAACCCACGGTTTTCAGTCTTACTCTGCTTGAATTTGATACTTTGGCACGCCATTTTCTGGGTAACTTCAGCTGTACTCATACTCACATTATCATACTTCAAGCGTCCATTGCTTGATTGTGTGCTCAGCCCAAGAAAGCACAAAACGCTGTAATGTTTCACGTATTTAAATTCGTTGAACCTCGAAAATTTCCCATTTTCGACTTTAGATTTGTAGCCCTGTGAATAATCTATCACCAGAAATGGAGTGAGGCACAAGATCGACTTCCCTTGGAATAAACCGGGAGAATATTTATCATTTCATACATAGTCAAAATTCTATATAATACATCATCGTTCATCAACATAAGACATATAACTATCGAGTAAACG
Source organism: Paragonimus skrjabini miyazakii (assembly GCA_014338405.1). Classification (NCBI taxonomy): domain Eukaryota; kingdom Metazoa; phylum Platyhelminthes; class Trematoda; order Plagiorchiida; family Troglotrematidae; genus Paragonimus; species Paragonimus skrjabini miyazakii. The sequence continues at coordinate 105,849 of JTDE01002378.1, forward strand.
TCAAAAGTAACTTTAACAAAAACCCATATATACCGTCACATCTTCAATCATTGATATTTCCGACCTCAGCGCCAAATGAAAGACAGAGAAATTACCGATCGGTTGAAGCAAACATTTTAGGGCCCATAACCACTTCTGTTACAATGATAAACAACTTTCAAATCCCTGAACGACGTCACCGAAATATTACCAAATATTTAAGGATGTCTCACTTCATTACCTTTGACCGCAGATTTTACTAGCACTCCCTACAAACAAATTCGATGAAGCAACTGATGGCCATTTTTGTTAGCTAGCGCCAATCAACTACAATTTCGCCTGCGGCATCTTGTATGTGAAATACGATTGGCTGAAACATTTCCAATCAAAAACCCCTCCAATCCATTGTCGTCACATTACTGCATTTGCAATTGGAGTGTCGGCTAATTCACCGGCACGTGCATTTTTGACTCTCTGCTCGTCTTGCTAGAAATCCCGCGCAACGTTAACCTGAAGAACACGTACACTAAATATCGCGTGGTTAGACAGCTGCTGGAGGTTCATGATGACTTTTGCCTTTCCTTATCTTCTCCTTCCCTCTTAGGTTACCTCGATAATCGAGACAGTCTTGCAATAAAGAAGCAGATCACTGAATTTTCGCTAATCCCTCATTCAAGCGGGACAGTCGCAGCTTTGAGTGTCTCCAAGCAGCACTACCGTCCTCCGAATGTTTTTTGAATGTCCCGTGACTGTTCCCTTGGTGTCCACTGAGCGTCCAAATTGCACCTGTTCGTCGCACTAATGAGACGGTCAGCTGAAGGTCGTACTTAATAGATTTCACGCTAAGTTTACAATTTTCGATTATTAATTAACCATTCCTGGTTAATTTTCCATCCGGCGTGTATGCACCATATATACAATAGTCTCATACTTACGTTGGATCATTGTTGTAATTGTCAAAGCTGCGTATATAATTTTAGCATATATAAATCCTCAATATATATGAAGTGCATAATTCATATATTCTTATAGTAGATTTCGGGCCTTGCTTATTTACCGGAGTGGGTGTATTCGTGTGAATAAACATATTGTGTAGTACTGGCATATATATGAAAAACGCGTGTATGAAAGGTGCGTATAATATGCATAGAAAACGCTGCCCATATGCATCAACACAACGAACTAATAACGTGGATAGGACCGATTATCGCAAATGTGAAACACCACAAAATGGTCCAAGGCAGGAAATAAATAACTATCGTCCAATAAACCACACACCAATCTGCTTAAGAATGTTTGAAAGAATAATAAAGGCGCCCATCGTCGAATTCTTGAGTTCACAAAACCTGATTAACCTTTCGTAGCACGGTTTCCTTAGTAAGCGCTCTTGCATGACATGTCAGTTGGAATTTTTGAACCATATATCGATATCTACCGATGCAGGAAATGCGGTCATTATCATACTTCTTGACATGCAAAAGGCCTTTGATCGTGTGCCTCACAAGCGCCTGCTAATCAAAATAACATCCTTTGGAATACAAGACCCCTTATACAGCTGAATTTCTTCATATCTTGAAGGCCGAATCCAAACTGTCAAAATGGGAGAGCACTGCTCAACGCCAAAACCAGTGACTAGTGGGGTGATCCAAGGAAGCGTTCTGGAACCACTGCTCTTCCTCATGCATATAAATGACGTATGCGATGTTATTAAACATGGCAAATCCTTTCTGTTTGCTGAAGATATCAAAATCGTTCACATATTCCGTCAGCCTAGCAACGTCGCCTCGTGCTTACAAAATGTACGACACGATCTAGCATCTTTGGAGTCGTGGTGCAAAACATGGCTCATGACGTTCCCAGCAAACAAGTGGAACATTATCACTTATGGTTGTCAAATACCCAATGGGTATGTCTCACTAGACGGTGATCATATTGACACCGCCACATCCGGTCGAAATCTAGGAATAAGGTATTCAAACTCCTTCAATTTCGCTGAACGAGTACACTTTCAGGTAGCAAAAAATAGAAAAACGATAGGCTGCATCAATAAGACATTCGGTCTACCGGATGCGAGGCTGGCTGTTCACAAGATGTGTGCTCGACCTCAACCTGAGTATTGCACCTTCATTTACTGCCACCTACGCAAATCCGACGGGATTGTTTCAGAAAATCTCCAACGATCATTTACCAAAAGATTTTTGGATATTCATCCCCAATCACCTATAGTGAACGTTGTCAAACACTTGGTATTGATCCACTTTGGTTACGACGGCTAAAGTTGAATATACACTTATGTATAAGCTGTTACACTCGGACGCCATCAACACAGCATTCGCCGTTCATTTCAAACACAGTCCCTCATACAGTGTAAGAAATCGGGCTTCCAATTTGCCAACCCTGTTAGCTCGCAAAAAGATACGAGCCAACTTCTTTATTGTAAAATATTCTCTTATTTGAAGTAGACTTCCGAATGAAGTCTGGGTCAGTAACAGCATTCAGCATTTTAAAAAAGGCCTGGACAGCCTCCTCACATCATCAAACATAATGTCAATCTTCAAACTTTGTGTATCCTCTTACCTTTTTGAATGTGGTCCAGATAACGTTTAGCCGTCAACAGGACAAACGCATGTACCCGTCCTTACTATCAGGGTCCTATTTGAAACGGCTTGCCTGAAACTGTTTACTGCGTATCCACCGTTACCCACACCATATCTCGCATTTGATTCATTACGCATTCACGAAACCACATCCTTTTACTCACGTGCGTCACTGATATAGAATTGTACTTAAAAAAAAGAAAAAAGGATTAAATCTCACGTATACTTTTCCACATTTTATATATATGCCTATTCGTATGAACCTGTTCACCTTGGTAATCACCCAGACTATAATTAATGGTAGCCAGTGCTGACGGTTACCCTGGTCGGCATACAAAAACTCTCCACAGAAAACTGTGGGGGAAAATACTCCATCGTTTACCCAATGCAACCTAGTTATAACCCCAAGTCACATCGTGCTTTGTCTCCCTTGCCTCAACCTTTCCCCATTATCCATTACTGTATCGTGCTATGAAATACATATTCCACGTTATATCTCACATATATACTTTTCCACAATTTATATATGAAATACATATTCTACCTTATATCTCACATATATACTTTTCCACATTTTACACATATGCCTATTCGTATTAACCTGTCCACCTTGGTGATCACTCAGACTGTAATTAATGGTAGCCAATACTAACGGTTAACTTGACCAGCATACAAAATCTTTCCACAGAAAACTGCGGGGGAAAAATACTCCCTCGTTTACTTTATATAATCTAAGTATAACCCTAATTCATATCATGCGTTGTCTCCCTTGCCTCAAACCCTCCCCATTATCCATTACTAACTGTCGCGTGGACTGAAATACATATCCTATTTCAAACATTGACCAGATAAAACAAACTGATATCAAAAATACATAATAAACCCGCTGAAACCTCAGTTCATATCGTGTGTTGTCCCCCTGCCTCGAAACCCTCCTCATTAATCATTAGTAACTATTGTGGGCCATGAAATATAGATTCTAGCTTAAAAATTGACCCTATAAAACAAACCGACGTCAAAACTTTGGACGGAGTTTTGGTTATCAAGTGATAATCAGTCTAGAAGTTTATGCTGGTTACCCAATTATCGCAGAATGCCATAACAATTATTTACGAATATTATATACTTTATTGGAAAAACACAAAAATATTGATATCGCGTAGTTTTGTCAAAAAATATAACATTTACATTAATCTTCATATTAAATGTGATTACATTACATTTTCCCATTTAACACATGACATTGCCATCTTTTTCTTATCCCCACGAGCATCCGTAATGCAAAGAAAATCTGCGCGATGAACGGGCGCTCAAAACCCCATATTAGCCGAGCGAATAACGAAATTTTCCACGTTTTGACGTTTTCGAGCAATCATCGAGGTCCTGCGCTGGAATCTGCCCAATTTTTCTCCCGATTTCGGAACTTCCCCTTCTAGTTCGCCAAAACTGAACTACTGCAGCATTTTTCCGAATGAAGTTACGTCAAAAAACGGCGAACTCCTTCGAAGAAAAACTTGCACCTTGTAACACGTAAGCCGGCTGTTTCTACTCGGGTTGTCCATCACACCTGCGGACCAACTTTGGGGCAATGTAGAGACACAGGGGACAGCGTTCTCCCGAAGTGAGGGTACCAACAACAGTCCTGCGAAAGGAAACAACAAGAAATAAGCATGAGCCGAAGGCCCAGTAAACCGTGCACACGAATTACACAAACGATAACTAGAACGACGCCGACGACACAGCAGCACGCTTCGTCACCAATTCAAATTCAACTAGTGCGCGCCTGCTGGTTTCGGTCGCACATTACAACATACTTCCCCATGTGACCTTGAAGTATTTGAAACGTCGTCTCCACCTAACCTTGCAAAAGGTAAATCAATGTAACATCTCATTTTTTGGACTGAATCCGTGGAACAGACGAACTGCCTTTTTTCATTATGCGTGAATCGAACGTTGTAAACTGTGATTATTTTCCATCTGATTACGTCTTCGCATGCGCAGGTAACTCAAAATTTGGTGTTCAAATTTCCTTGCTGTCACTGTCTATTCATATTTGTGTCCTATTGGTGGTTTGCGCATCATAAGTTTACATACGATTACTGTTATTCGTTGTCGACTAACATACTAATTTCGTTACATATGCAATTATCTGGCTAACAGTATTTATATCCGTTTTATATTGTTTTGTATCGTTTAACACATCTATTTGGCCGATTATCTGTGCAGATATCTGCTCGGTTCCATTATTTCCTAGTTATACGTTCTGCTCCTTTCGCCGACCGTTTATATAACGCTGATACATCCATTTTCCTCCAAAATGACACGCACGAGATCCAGCAGCATCAATGGATCAGAAGTATCGAGTGCCTGTGGTCGTTTCGGCTGACGCAAGACTGTTCAAAACGGTATGCAGTGCCAGACATGTCTGCACCGGTACCGCATCAAGTGTACCGGCCTCAAGGAGGACCAGTACACTCTACTGACTTCGTCAAAAACGCCGCTTATCTGCATGAGCTGCCTATTTCGTGAAGGCCGCATTTCGTCCGAGGCTGTATCCGTTCCGCTACCCGCCACCGACAGTGAGCAGAAACGTGACACGCTAAAGTGTAGTTGCAAGACGTCTAAAAACGCCATTACAGTGCACATGGACAGGGTTGAAAAAGCTCTGATAGAGACACAGACGGCTCTATATGACATGAAGTCAGAGCCGAACTCACTGAACGAGTATATTGCGCTCGCCCTTCCGGGTGTGGCCGTTGCTCGTAAGGCAGTGGCTTTGTCAACAGCACAAATTGAGGAAGCCGTGACAAATCTGAGGGACAAGGCACTCCGGGAGAGGAGGTTTGTTTTGTGGGGACGATTCCCGATCACACCCTCTTCAGGTGAACAAGCAAGAGCGGTGTTAAACACCGCATTCCCTTCAGAAGTAGCAACCTCAGTTTCGGCCAGCAGACTTCGCTCAAAAGCTACCAAGAAGTCACTTGGACTTCTGGTGACGTTACCCACGAGGGTCAGCACGGGGGAAGTACTGGACAAGACGGTTCAGTTAAAAAAATTCATGCTAATTTAAAAGGAGTCTCACTGAATCGCTCATTGCAGGAGCGGTAGAAGCGCTCCCAGCTTGACAAAACAAGGTAACGCATCAAGGCTGACCCCAAACTTCAAGCCAACGTGAAGGTCCTAATTCCCATTCTTAAGAAGGAACAAGCGCCTCTACACCAAAGACGACTGCCCCCATCTCCTTGGACGGCCAACCATCTTTGGGGCTGCAGGGGTCTAAACTAGTAGCCCCCAAAGAGGTCACAAAGCGGCAGTCCTGCTCTTAACCTCCAACCCTCAGACCTCCAGAAAGTTCTACCCAAACTTACTTTATTCCTAAACTTTACAACCCAATGAGTCTGCTTGGGTCACCGCCAGTTTCTAGGAAGGCTCACATTTGGCTCATTCCAGCCACTTTCCCATCTGCCGGGTCACGGCTATTTCTTCCTAGGTTCTCTTCTAACCAAAAACCACACCCAAATTTTCGGGGGTACAAAACTGCAAACCACCCACCAGTAGTTCAAAAAACGAAGGCGGTCCAAGAGCCACCAAACCTGAGCAACCAGCAACAGAAGAAGCGTCACACAGAAACGCTCACATATGCTCAAGTGATGAAGAAACGGCCACAACCCTCCAAGAGGGCTCAAGAAACTCTGACGCCGCCTACACACACCCCTCGCTACTAGGACTGCTTTCTCAAGCTCTTCCTCGCGCTCTTCAGTCTCTTTTAGCACCCAGTCAAACGAAGAGGTAGCCTTCAGGTGCGTGTACAATAACTGTCTGAGTCTTTTAAACAAACAACCTGAAATCCGACAGTTGGTGCACGACACTCGTCCTCATATTCTTGCTTTAATGGAAACCTGGCATTCCGCAGATATCAGTGATAACGGACTGCATGTACCTGGATACTCACTGTACCGAACAGACTCTTCCCGTGGACGCATGGGAGGCCGTGCTGTCTTTCTAAGCCAGAAATTGCCATTACCAACTGTCATAGAAGAATTCTCTTCCCCGGAGAAAGTGTGACGGACTCTGGTTTAAACTCCAGCTTCGTAGTCAAGACACGCTCCTCGTCGGTGTTATTTATCGATCGCCGTCGTGCGGCGCATCTGATGACGAGGCCATTCTTGCCGCCCTAAACTATCCCTAGTCTAAAAAGCGTTTCTCCCATCTTCTCATTATGGGTAACTTTAACGCACCCAAACTCAACTATGTAGCTGCTCCTCATTAGG